>CAUYRH010121081.1:0-26403 GCA_963574655.1 Perodicticus potto | reverse complement strand
GCTGGTTTTACATACAATTTGAAATATTTTCCTTTTTTTTGGAGACAGAGCCTCAAGCTGTCACCCTGGATAGAGCGCTGTGGCATCACAGCTCACAGCAACCTCCAATTCCTGGGCTCAAGCGAGTCTCCTGCCTCCGCCACCCAAGTAGCTGGGACTACAGACGCCCGCCACAACGCCCGGCAATCTTTTGGTTCCAGCCGTCACTGTTGCCTGGCGGGCCCGGGCTGGATTCGAACCAGCCAGCTCAGGTGTACGTGGCTGGCGCCTTAGCCGCTTGAGCCACAGGCTCCGAGCCTAGATATTTGTTTAGTGAAGAAAATGACATGTATGTTGATCTAGCAATTCCCTTTTTGATATTACAAATGTCGGCAGCTGCCATGAAATGAATGCAATTGTTTGGAATGGACACTCCCCAATCATGGGTAAGTGTCAGAATCTGCTTTTAACCACTGTTTTCTCATTGCCTATCCCCCAAGTGGATAGTTTATCCTCAAAGTCCCTGGGTTGGAAGGCTATACACTCTGTCTAAAAACAGTTTTCAATTTACTTTTGTGGTGTGTTTTTCATTAATACTAATTTTGTCGGGCAGCACCTGTGGCTCAGTGAGTAGGGCGCCGGCCCCCTATACCAAGGGTGGCAGGTTCAAACCCGGCCCCGGCCGAACTGCAAAACAAAAAAATAGCCGGGCGTTGTGGCAGGTGCCTGTAGTCCCAGCTACTCGGGAGGCTGAGGCAAGAGAATCGCCTAAGCCCAGGAGTTGGAGGTTGCTGTGAGCTGTGACACCACGGCACTCTACCGAGGGTGAAAAAGTGAGACTCTGTCTCTACAAAAAAAATAATAATAATTTTGAAAAGTATTGTTTTACTGCTTTCCTTGCTTCAATGATAGACTTACTCAACTTTTGCCTTTATATGTATTTTTCTCTTTCTCTCTCTTAAAAAAATTAAGACAATGGGTGCTTGATTTTTCCATTACAATTTCATTATTTCTTTTGGACTGGATTTTTTTTTTTTTTTTTTTAGAGACAGAGTCTCATTTTGTCGTTCTCGGTAGAGGACCATGGCATCACAGCTTGCAGCAACCTCCAGCTCTTGGGCTTAGGCGATTCTCTTGCCTCAACCTCCTGAGTAGTTGGGACTACAGGCGCCCACCGCGATGCCCGGCTATTTTTTTGGTTGTAGTTGTCATTGTTTGGCAGGCCCGGGGTTGGTTTGAACCCCCCAGCTCCAGTGTATGTGGCTGGCACCCTAGCCACTGAGCTACAGGCACCGAGTCTCACTATTTCTTTTTTTAGACCATATTGAGTTTTTTAATTTCTCATTCCCAAAATCATTCATTCTTCTTTGTCTGCACCAGATAATCTTCTTGAAGAAGTCTGATGTTTAGTTTCATAGGCACAATCCTTTCTTTCTTTCTTTTTTTCTTCAGGTACTTGGTCTAATTATTTAATAGAATTATGGAATATTCCAAAAAATTACTGTGATTTTATTATATATATTTTTATTCCAAAAGGAGTAATACACACTATTTTTTACAAACTCTTTTTACCCAATATAGTAACATGGAAATAAGCAGAGCCCTCACAAAATTTTGGAAGATCTTTTCATTTGAAAGATATAAGCAAAAAAAGAAAGAAAGAAAATAAGGAAGGAAAAAGGAAAGAAAATTTGAAGAACACATAACTCTTATTATTATAAACCTTAATGTATCCTACTTCAATTACCAGAGCAAATGGGAGCTAGTGTTAGATCAGAGTCATACTTTTCTGTTTATTTCAACTAGCTTAGGAAAATAATCTAAATTTGCCAGGGGCTGGTATAGGTTCAATTTGTTCCTTCCTTCATTAATTCTACGACTATTGATTGATTGATTTCTCTATGCACAACACTATGCAAGATGCTATAGACAATACAAGGAAATTTAATGCAAAGTTAATTCCTGTTAATGTTCTAAAAAATCATTAAATACCCTTGTGGAAATAAGAGACACAAATTTAATTAAAGTTTGTCAGGCTTAAGGTGATTCATGCTTCAGAGGCCCTAGTTCTCTGAAGTCCAGATTGTGTGATACTCTTATGAAACATTAGTTGCTGAAACACTGGGGGGAAAAAAAGCTATGCAAATGCCAGATGCAAAATGATGCTTGTAGCATGCATTATCATCCCTACTTCAAAAACCTACCATTTTAAATTTAAAGTATATACTTTGGCTACCCATCAAATTTTTTATTGAATTTTGTTAAATGTGACTCAAATTTTCAAAAAGTGTGCTATATTCATGTGTTTCCTCATCTAACAAATTTTTATTGAGTGATTTCCATGTGCCAGGCATTGTCCTTGGTGCTGGGGATATAGCAGTGAACAAATGTGAAAATAATTCCTGTTTTCTGGAGTTTACAGGGGAAGAGAAACAGTTAATCAAATAAATCAACAAGTAAAATGTCAGGTAAGGATGTGCCCTGCCATTATAAGAAAAATTGTCATGTTCCTTCTCAGGCTAGGGAAGGAAATAGCTAATATGTGGGGTTCACACAGTGAACTATTTTTGTTCCACCACTCTAGAAAAAGGGAAAATGGAGTTTAAAAATGGTTTCTTTTTTATTACTTTCCTGTACATCTTTTTTTTTTTTTTTTTTTTTGTAGAGACAGAGTCTCATTTTATCGCCCTCAGTAGAGTGCCGTGGCATCACACAGCTCACAGCAACCTCCAACTCCTGGGCTTAGGCAATTCCCTTGCCTCAGCCTCCCGAGTAGCTGGGTCTACAGGCGCCTGCCACAACGCCCGGCTAGTTTTTTGTTGCAGTTTGGCTGGGGCCGGGTTTGAACCCACCACCCTCAGTATTTGGGGCTGGCGCCTTACCGACTGAGCCACATCTTTATTGCTAACAGACTTTGTCCTCAATACCCAGTCCCCCCATTTGAGGGATGTTTTAATAGATTTGAAGAGTCATAGCAATATAGGGTATTTTCCCCACATCCATCAAATAGATTGGGAGCTGGAACATATTCTTCTTAGCAAAGTATCTCAAGAATGGAAGAAAAAGTATCCAATGTACTCAGCCCTACTATGAAGCTAATTTAATGGTCTCATATGAAGGCTATAACCCAACTATAGCACAAAACATGGGAAGGGAGGGGAGGGGGAAGGTTAGGGTGGAGGGAGGGTAATTGGTTGGGGCCACACCTATGGTGCATCTTAGAAGGGTACAGGCAAAGCTTACTAAATGCAGAATGGAAATGTCTTCATACAATAACTAAGAAAATGCCATGAAGGGTATGTTAAACAGTTTGATGAAAACATTTCAGATTGTATATGAAACCAGCACATTGTACCCCTTGATTGCACTAATGTACCCAGCTAAGATTTAATAATAACATAAAAAAATAAATAAAATTTACCTGATTTAAACATGAAGAAAAAAAAAAAAAAGAACATGCCTGCCACTTGCACTGCTTTGTGTGTAAGATCCTGCTAGGTCAGGCCAGACAGGTGAGAACAAGCTGCAATTATTATAGCATCAGAGCCCTACACTTTAGGAAAATAACTACTTAGGAGCTTCTAATAATTTCTAAAATTATTTGGGATTTTTATACTTAGTATATAGTAACATCAACAATTTCAGTCTGTCTCAGCCGGTTGATGGGGTTCAAGTAGAGGGCATTTTTTCAGCGTAGATTCTTGCTCGCTGCCTAGGCCTGCAGAGATCCTCTGCATCCCCAGCCATCATGAGCCCCAGCCCCTGCCGTGGCTCACTTTTTTCCTGTGGAGAGGGTCTGAGCCCGCACTCACCTACTACGGTGGGCTCCAGGTCTATCATGACAGCCCGGGGCACGTGCTTCCCATTGCCGGTCTCGCTGAAGAAGGTGGTGAAGGAGTCGTCATCGTTGATCTTGCTGGCTTGGGCACCAAAGGTGCCATCTGCCTGGATGCCATGCTCCAGGCAGAAGAGCTCCCAGCAGGCGTTGCCAATCTGAACTCCCGCTTGGCCCACGTGGACTGATATGCATTCCCGCTGTGGGGAGAGGGCAGCACCGAGGTCAGAGAGGCCCAGAGGCCCCAACACACCTTTTCCCTGTATCCCTGACATCTGAGGACTTGCCTCTCACTGGCATTCACCTTGCAGGTGAGTCAGAGACCCCCATCACCTTCATCCCTCCAGCCATACCACCCCCATCACTAGGTGGTGACTGAGGTGGCAGGTACCTAGGCACCACTGCAGCTGGACCAGGACTTGGCTCCAAAGAAGACAGCTGTTTTGTGGTTTGCTCTAAAGGTTGCTTTTCAGTCAGGGTTAATCCTTTGTACCAGGAAAAGAAAAAAGAGGGATCTGCAGAGCTGAAACGAGGGGCTAATTCCAAGATCTAAGACTCCTGTACTGGTGAAAAAGGCCGAGGAAGAGCCAGCGATAATGGTGGGAACTATCCCTAAGTTTACTACGACACACAGGGGCAGCATTCATTCCTAAACCCTGACTTGCCATCGTGCGTGAGCACACACACATGGACACACACACATGCACACAGAGAGTCAGAATATCATACAGCAGATGAACACTCATGAAAGGAATATGCTTTATAAGTACATGTCATGGGTGTCCATAGCATTACAACTACAAAGGAGATGTGAGAAGGGATTGGTACCTCATCAAGGGAGGACTGGGGGGATATAAATTCAGCCCTTCCTGAATGCAGAGGAATTGTAGGCACCATAACCTGCCCTCTTGCCTATGTCAGGCCAAGTGTTCAATAAAAGTAAGCCTCGGAGTGTGCCCTTATCGCTGAAGTCCTCTGACCTGAAACTACAATTGCCTGATTTGTCCTAGTATTAACAGCTCCAGATGGGGAGTTGCATGAGCCTTTGTGTATAAAAACCTACCATGAAGCTTAGCTGGGAAGAGAGACCCCCACCACCTTCATGCCAGCCCCCAGTCTGTGGCCCCCATATGGTGGCTCTGTGCCTGTGGTGCCCAGCAGGAAAGCATGTGCCTGGTCCGTGGGTTTCTATTCTTATTCATGACCTGACTTGGCATTTTCCAGCTCTGGGTAACCCAAGCCAGGAGCAGAGCCTCCTGAGAGGGTGTCTGGGCAAGGAGGCAAGTGGAGTCCACGTTGAAGCAGGAAGATTCTCTGGGCAGGAGAGCAGGGCTGCCCTGAGCAATGTCTCGAAGGGTTGGAAGCTTTAGGACCTGTTGCTCCCTACTCTACACCTGTCTCTGTGCTGGGGCTGAGAGATACGTAGCCTTTGCCTCTGAGGAGGACAGAGCACAGGTTTTCACAGAAGCCAGCATGAAACACAGCCCAACCCAGAATGCAACTCAGCTCACGTGTATGAGCCTGGTGGCCAGGGAAAGCCTTCACTCCCAAAGTCATCCACACCTCAGGGTTCAAATCTTATCTTCTCAATTTACTTGCTATGCTGGGTAACCTTGGCAGAGTTATTTAACCTCCCTCTTCTAAAAAATAATAAGTTAGCCATCTGGCTATTTTTTTCCACCTGACTTTTTTTTTTTTTTTTGCAGTTTTTGGCCAGGGCTGGGTTTGAACCTGCCACCTCCGGCATATGGGGCCAGCGCCCTACTACTTGAGCCACAGGTGCCGCTCCCTGGCTATTTTTTTTTTTTTTTTTTTGAGACAGAGTCTCACTATGTTGCCCTTGGTAGAGTGCCGTGGCATCACAGCTCACAGCAACCTGAAACTCTTGGGCTTAAGTGATTCTCTTGTCTCAACTTCCTAAGTAGCTGAGACTACAGGTGCCCGCCACATCCTTGGCTATATTTTGGTTGCAGTTGTCATTGTTGTTTAGCTGGCCCTGGCCGGGTTCGAACCTGCCAGCCTCAGTGTATGTGGCCAGCACCCTACTCACTGAGGTATGGGTGCTGAGCTGCCCAGCTATTTTTTTGTTGCAGTTGTCATTGTTGTTTAGCTGGCCTGGCCGGGTTCAAACCTGCCAGCCTTGGTGTATGTGGCTGAGCCGTAACCACTGTGCTACAGGCACCGAGCCCATGATTGTTGTTTTTGTTGGTGTTACTATTTATCATTTTCATTATGCTACTACCCTGTAGCCTTTTTCTCCACTGGGAAGAAGTTAGAGATCTCAGGTTCCCAGTTCTCTCTCCTTTATTGTGGAGCCTATTTTCTGTGTCCACCTTAGGATTCAATTCAGGCCTAAGAAAAACAGTGTCCTACATGCAGAAGCCACCCACAACCAGTGCGTTATCCACCCAGACCACATCTTCACATGCAGTATACCACTCAAGAGAACAGGAAGGTCTCTCAATACCATTCCCCACCCACAGGAGCCAGGGTTCCTGGGAGAGATGGAGGTTTCTAGGTCTGGGGTGAGGATGTACAAGATGAGCCCAGAACATCTTACAGTGCCTGAAGGTACAGAAGCTGCAAAGATGGGGATGATGTCTAAGCCAACTTAAAGAGGCCCCTAACACCTGAGCAACATCTCAAAGATGAGACGATCTGAACACCAGAAAGAATGGTGACGGTATATGACTGTACACAGTTGAATCTCTGTATGTTGACCAGCCAAGGGGACTGTAACAAATCGGTCAACATACAGAGAGAAAATATGGGTCAGGTACAACATGAGAAAATACGGGTCAGGTTCGGTGGCTCACGCCTCTGATCTTAGCACTCTGGGTGTCTGAGGTGAGTGGATCGCCTGAGTTCAGGAGTTGGAGACCAGCCTGAGCAAGAACGAGACCCTGTCTCTACTAAAAATAGAAAATCTTAGCAGGGCATCATGCCAGGTGCCTGTAGTCCCAACTACTCAGAAGGTTGAGGCAAGAGGATTGCTTGAGCCCGGGAGTCTGAGGTTGCTGTGAGTGATGACATCATGCATTCTAGCCTGTGGCAACAGAGACTGTTGACTCAAAGGAAACAAAACCCAAAAAACCTAAGGAACTAGGCCTACTGTACTGATACCTACATCTTGTGCATGTCCAGTCTATGAAAATTAGGTCAATTTATGGAGGTGGTCAACTGTGGAGTTTCTACTGGATATACAAAGCCACAAATCCTAAAGGAAAACCCCTAGAGAAAAACTCATTCGTCCCCATCAAAAAAAGGCCTGTTAATTAGGGAAAGCTCCTTTATTAAGCTTCTTTTATTCAACAGAAGAATGTCCACCTACCAATGTAGTGTAGATTATGAGACATTGCCGTATTATATTTTTAATTATGTAATTGATTTGGACAAGGATGCCAGCACCATTAGGTGAAAAGTTGATGAGAAGCTGGATGTTGAGAGAGCCAAAGAATCGCTGTTACGGCCACAGGGAAAATACCTCATGCTGTGATCAATCTTAACATCATTAATAGTCACTACTACTCAACAGCACTAAACCTCACTACCACCATACACTGAAGCCTCCTGATGTGAAGCAATGTGGCACACACACCACCATCAGGAGGGATTCTTGTCAAAAAATACTCAGCCTTAATCTACCAAACCTTTTGATTTAGCTTCTACTTCACAGAAAACACAGGGATCAGAGGGTTAAGTGACATCAGAGAAACCAAAATACATCCAGAAGCAGGGACATTCTAGAGGACAACTGGTCTGTTTTTTTAATTCGATGAAAAATAAGGTGGTGAGAAGAACTGTTTCATATTAAAAGAAACCTAAGAAACAAAACAACCACATATATTATGTGGACTTTTGACTGATTTCTGCTTTGAACAAATCAAAATATTTGTGAGACAAATAGAGAAACGGATTGATTTTGTTAAGCATGATTATAAAAATGTGGTTAAGTATGAAAATGTCTTTATTTATTTTTTAGAGACAGAGTCTCACTTTGTCACCCTCAGTAGAGTGCTGTAGTGTCACAGCTCACAGCAACCTCCAGCTCTTGGGCTTAGGCGATTCTCTGGCCTCAGTCTCCTGAGTAACTGGGACTATAGGCGCCCGCCACAAAGCCCGGCTATTTTTTTTTTGTTGCATTTTGGCCGAGGCCAGGTTTGAACCTGCCACCCTCAGTATATGGGGCTGGCACCCTATTCACTGAGTCACAGGTGCTGCCGAAAAGTCTTTAATTTTTAGGGTTGCAACTGAAGCCATTGAGGGATAAAATGTCACGATGTCTATACTTAAAAAATACCTTCACAAACATGCAGATAAACATGGAAAAAAATTCTGACTACTAAATCTGGGTGACAGATATGTGGGTAGCATTATACTACTACACTGTTCTAAAGACTTGAAAGTTTTCATAATTTTTTTCATATAAAGCCAAAAATAATGAGAAGGAGCAGGGACTCTATTTGCTGTAATCACCTTATCCTGAGAGCTCATTGCATGAATCGTTTATTCAACTGTCATTTACTAAGCACCTAATATGTGATGGCAAATAAGGACTTGAAAGTTACATGAAGAAATCTCAAGTGAAATTAAAAATTACATCTTGGGCTAGGTCCAATAGGTCACACCTGTAATCCTAGCACTCTGGGAGGCTGAGGCAGGAGCATCACTTAAGCTCAGGTGTTCAAGACCAGCCTGAGCAAGTGCAAGACCCTACCTCCACTAAAAATAGAAAAATTAGGCTCAGTGCCCATGGCTCAGTGGTTAGGGCACCAGCCACATGCACCAGGGTTGGTGGGTTTGAAGCTGGCCAGGGCCTGCTAAGACAACAATAACAACAACAAAATAGCCAGGGGTTGTAGCTGGAGCCTGTAGTCCCTGCTACTTGGGAAGCTCAGGCAAGAAAATAGCTTGAGCTCAAGAGTTTGAGTTTGTTATGAGCTGTGACGCCATGGCATTCTGCCAAGGGCAACACAGTGAGACTCTGTCTCAAAAAAAAAGAAAAAAAAAATTAGCTGGGCATTGTGGTGGGTGCCTATAGTCTTAGCTACTCAAGAGGCTCAGGAGATTTGCTTAAGCCCAGGAGTTTAAGGTTGCTGTGAGCTAGGATGATGCGATGGCACCCTAGCCTGGGTGACAGAGTAAGACTCTGTCTCAAAAACAAACAAACAAAACCCCCACATATATACAGACATAAAAGTTGCATCTATCATATCATAGCCAGGGATGTTATGTCAGCTCAGAATATTCAGCATACTAGAAATGAACTGGCCACATGGACCAACTAATAGAATTCCCTTTTTATTGTTTTATAGATGAAAAAGCTGAGGCTGGCTTGGCACCTGTACTCAGTGAGTAGGGCGCCAGCCACATACGTTGAAGGTGGAGGGTTCGAGCCTGGTCCGGGCCTGCTAGACAACAACAACTGCAACTAAAAGATAGTCCGGCATTGTGGCGGGCGCCTGTAGTCCCAGCTACTCGGGAGGCTGAGGCAAGAAAATCACTTGAGCCCATGAGTTTGAGGTTGTTGTGAGCTGTGACGCCATGGCATTCTACCGAGGGCAACATGGTGAGACTCTGTCTCAAAAAAAAAAAAAGAAAAGAAAAAGAAAAAGCTGAGGCTCCGAGAGACAAAAGGACAAATTCAAGATTGTATAGCTCTACAGCAAAAAAAAAAAAAAAGGAAAAAAAAGAAAAGAAAAACAAACCAAAGCCTGCACTGCAATCCAGGGCTTTTGATCCTGGCTTGAGCTCTTTCCTTCATACCACACAACCTCCTACCTCACTTGCAACTGAAATTCTAGGGCCCTAGCTGTGCCCAGTGTACAGTAACACACTCCCAAGCTTGAAAACCAAAACTCCAAACGGGCATATGCTCTGGTGCAGAAGAAACAGTGAATGGCTCATGGGGGTAGCCTCTTTGAAAATGGGTCATCCTGCTCTGATAGAAGCAGGAGTCTGTTTCTCAAGGCCAGTGTGTGCAGCTGGGGGTGGGGAGTTAGGGCAAAGGGTAAGCTGACCCAGCAGAGGATATTTAAGTCAACACGTTTGCTCCAAACTCGTATTTCAGATTCTCCTCTCTAGCCAATCGCAGCGCTTGCTTTCTTGCTCACACTACTCTCTCAGTTCTATTTCGAACCTGGGCCTGAGGCGCTCAGACAAGTTCTGTTCTCCTGGATCCCTATGAGATGTGGGGGTTCCCTATGTGCTGCTATAGCCGCACTGCTCAACTATGTAGGGGTGGAGATGAAGGAAGAGACCTAGGAGTCCCTTTCCTGGGCTATGACACTCAGACCTACACAGAAGTTACCTATCTGTTCATTCATATAATAAGTGTTTTTTCGATTGTCATGAGCAAGAAGGCATTGAGAGGGACTAGGCTAACTGCCATTCATTCTTCAGCTCCCAAGTCAGATGACATTTCCTGCGGGAAATCTGGAGGCCCCTAAGCCAACCTAGGGCCCCTGCCATCTGCTCCCACAGTCCCCTTCAGCCTAGTCATCGCATTTATTGCACTGTATTATCATTTGTTTAGTTTTCCTCCCTAGTAGAGGGAGAGGGCTCTGTGAGAGAAAAGGAGCTTTGTTTCCTTTAATGAACACTCGCTCTGAGCCTGGAGCTTGAAAGTGGCAGGCGCTCAGTGTACACAGGAATGATTAGAATGGGAAGCCTCTGAGAGGGGCTCACAGTCCACTCAGCAAGGAGAGAGGCCAGTGCCTAAGCAGTGAGGGATCAGATGCAACGGGAATCCAAAGGAGAAAAAGACAATTTCTAAATTCCCTAAACAAGGAATACTCATAGGGAACCTGAAAAATTTAGACATGCCAAGATGACCTGAGGGTATTTTAGGTAGATGACCAAGAAGCAGGAAAATTTAGAGCTGGTCCCCCACACTGTTCAGTTTGGCTGGAGCGTAGGCTCACAAAGGGAAGAGTGCGTGAAGCCTCTGGGCCACCTGTGGCCATCCTCCCCAGTAAAGGGAGCCTATGTTTTGCAGAACATAAGAAAAGGAAATTCTTTTTTTTTTTTTTTTGAGACAGAGCCTCAAGCTGTCACACTGGATAGAGTGCCGTGGCATCACAACTCACAGAAACCTCCAATTCCTGGGCTCAAGCGAGTCTCCTGCCTCTGTCTCCCAAGTAGCTGGTTCCACAGGTGCCCGCCACAACGCACCGCCATTTTTTTGTTGTTGTTGCAGCCATCATTGTTGTTTGGCGGGCCCAGGCTGGATTTGAACCCGCCAGCTCGGGTATACGTGGCTGGCGCCTTAGCCCATTGAGCCACAGGCGCTGAGCCAAGAAAAGGAAATTCTATAACCTTGTATCCATTTTATAATTCCACCGCCAGAAACCCTTTCTTATGTCAATCTTATATTTTTCAAATTTTAATATTAGTTATTTCCTGCTTTGTTCTCAGAGGACCAAGATAAACTCATCACTACTCTGAGCAGAAAGGAGGAGGCTTTGTGACTTTAAACATTTCTGGCCAAGTGCAGTGGCTCAAGACTATAATTCCAGCACAGTACTTGGGAGGCTAAGGCAGGAGTTTAAGACCAGCCTGTGCAACTTAGTGAGACCCTGTCTCTATAAAACTAAAGTTCAAAAAATTAGCTGTGTGAGCTGGCATTCTTCCTTGCTTTCTTTGGGATGCCATTCTCACCTCTTTTTCTCCCCCTTCACCACCTTCCCTCCTCTCACTCCCTGCTCTCTGCTCTCTTCTCTCTCTTTTTCATCTCTTCCCTCCATTCTCTTTCCTTTTTGTAATATAAAAAAAACTTCTGCACTTATAACCAAAAAAAAAAAAAAAAAAAAAAAAAAAAGCAATAGCCATGTGTGGTGGCACAAGTTTATATTCCCAGCTACTCAGGAGGCTGAGGTAGGAGGATGACTTGAGCCCAAGAGTTCAAGGCTGTAGTAAGTTACAATCATGCCACTGCACTCCAGCCTGGGTGACAGAGCAAGAGCCTCTATCTTTAAAAAAATTATTTCTAAGTATCACAAAATAGAAAAACTGGCATATTACTAGGAAAGAAGTTGGCACCGGCTATAGTGTATGCTGTGTACAAACCTGAGACCAGTCCACATTCCCTTGACCCTGTGTGCTCAGATGCCATACAGTTGCTTTTAGGAAGCACATTATTACACCAAATTATTTCTAGCTGTTAGGCTGAAACAATAGATCACATTTATTTTAGAAGCTAGGTTAAGGATGGCAAGAGAAAAGCAGATCCACAGTGTGAGAGGGACAATTAAACTTAGAACAAATGTGATTCATGAAATATTAGCTGCATTATCTCTGTTCTGAACCTTCAATAATAGAGTATATTTAGAATCAGCATCACTCAGAACAAAGAACAGGTAGCAAGCCAGAACCGCAAAGTAAAGGGTCGACCTAAATTAACATTAACGAGTGAAGGTTGCCCAGGATAGGGGCTCTGATGATAGATATGGCAATTGTAGCTATGGGGTTCATATAGGACTGACTTTGGACATGTCAGGGGGGTCTGGTAAGGAGGATCCCAGCATAAGAGGTACTATGACATCAAAAGACCTTGGGCTCTGACTGACATTGGGGGCAGGTGCTGGAGAGAGCTAAGGAGTTTAATTTGATCCACACCCTGCCTGATCCATTTCCTGTTCTCTTCCACAGCTTATCATCTGGGAGAAATTCTAACAGGAAGACACTGACAAGGGAGACGCCAACCACAAAGGCCACAGAGCGCGCATTCAGTCCCTTGGTGGCCCAAGGGAAAAGGAACAGTTGGTTCCCCCCTGACTGACCCCCAGACTGCCACATCCTCCCACCCAACCGCCCTCACTGGCCTTGCCTTCACCAGCTATTTCCTCCTCAAAAAATATTTTTAACTTCTAATTTTCCCTTGAAGGTCACTCAAGAGCCCCTCAGAAGGGACACTCAACAATAGCATTAGCTCACCAGTCCCTTCTTGACTGCCCGGCAGCTTTGCCCCTGTCCACCGCCCGTGAACCCAGGCTCCCTGATCAGAGGCATGTACGCAGTGGCCCCTGGAGATACCTGCGCTTAATGGTGGGAAGGGAGGAGGCAACAGTGACCTGCAGGCCTGGCGCCCACGCAGGGGCTCTGAGGTCAGAATGCACATATCAACCTTCAGAGCCCCACCCACCCACACAGGGCGATTGCAGAAAACACAGCAGTGTCTGGTCCACTGCACCCCCAGGACGCCTCTCCTCCCCTCTAACTGCATAGTTTTACAGGAGCAGAATCTTTGTTGCCATTTACTGCAGATTCCCATCTGAACTCAACTAGGGCTCCCCAGCCCAAAAGGAATGGAATTAAGAGACTATGAGGCACGTGCTCCCACCTCTCCATAAACCACAGCCACTTTCTGTGTCCTGGTACCACTGACATGGGCTTGGGACACCTGGCCATAGCACATCCCCCAAAAGGTGTCATAGTCTCAGTTTCCAGGAAAGCTGCTTAGTAGGACACCTGCGGCAGTTATAGGGTTAGCCTGCTGGTTGCAACAGAAGCTTTGGATGTAAGTTCCAATCCCCTACTCAGCTTTTTACCAGCTGTGCAACTTTAGACTCCAGTACAGAAGCTAAAGGATATATTGGTATGGTGGAGTGGGCGGTTGAGGAGAAGAGGGCAGGGGTGGGGGAAATTCACACAGAAAATTGCTCCTCTGCCTAGTAACCAGAGAATTCTTTTTAAAAATAGGCATAAAGATTAGTTAGGTATTACTTACTCATAACTTATACAATCGTCACATCTAATTCTCCTTAACACCAAAGAAGCCCCCCCAGGAGAAGAGGAGCATGGAGGACAGTTGTCTGAAACTTAATTCTTGGAGGTAGTAAAGTTGTTTTTCCAGTGTGGGATTCTTGGGGTCTAGGTTTCTATTACAGAGACATCATTTCAGCCTTTTACGAATGAATCAAAGGATGTTTTAAAAGAGCTTCTATGAGTGGGAAATGTTCAACAAAAAACATTTGCCCATCAAAACAGTACCATGCACACAGAGTACATGTTCTAAATAGAATCTACTATATAAAATTCACTTTTTCAAAATAAATAAAAGACTTTGCTTCTCAAAACATTAATCAGGTTGTCAGTTAAGTATCTAAATTCTTAAGCGAATTTAAAATAAGGTTTCAAAACAATAAATCAAATAAGGTTTTATGGTTTAAATTTTTGATTTACCAGGTATCTTCAGCAACTTGTCTACTGAACGCAGAGGTTTGCTCTAAGGGCTGGGTTACCATCTTTGACTGTCCTGTAAGCATCCTTTAGGCTCCACTCTGAGAGTTACTGTGGTGTTCAGGCCAAAATTAAAACATGCAAGGAAAGCCCCTTGAAAATTTTAAAGCACTAGCTACATGCTAGATATTTATTATAAATATTAAATATCGGGGTGGCGTCTGTGGCTCAGTGAGTAGGGTGCCAGCCCCATATACCCAGGGTGGTGGTTTCAAACCTGGCCCCTGCCAAAATGCAACAACAACAAAAAAAAAATAGCCAGTCATTGTGGTGAGTGCCTGTAGTCCCAGCTACTTGGGAGGCTGAGGCAAGAGAATCGCCTAAGTCCAAGAGCTGGAGGTTGCTGTGAGCTGTGATGTCACAGCACTCTACTGAGGGTGACAAAGTGAAACTCTGTCTCTAAAAAAAAAAAATAAATATCAATTCTAGAGTGTGCAGCTTAGAATTTGCTTCAAAATATTGGAGGGAGGAATAAATTAAGTAAAATTTGGCATAAGTTAGTAATTGTTGAAATAGGATGTTCATTATATTAATTGACCTCTTTTGCGTATGTTTGAAATTCTCTACAATAAAATGTTTTAAAATAAAAACGATGTGGAGCCCTCTTCATTTTGTAGGTGAGAAAAACTAGTTCAGAGAGGTTAAGTCACCTTCTCGAAGTCACACAGCTAGCTGCAGAGCCAGGAGCCAAAATTCTGAACTCCCAGCTCTGGGCTCCTACTATGGCCCAGCAACACCAGCCTCAGGCGGAAATGGGTTCCTCTGGCCGCCCTTCCAAATATTCCCAAGTTCCTCAAGCTCCCACTCGTGTCTGGGAGGATGCTTGGGAAGGAGGGGTGGAGGAGGGGGGTGGACAAACCTGGAGCTAGGCGAGCAGAACTCCAGCCAGAGCCAGAGGGCCCTGGGGGCGGGGGAGGAGGGACAGTTCTTGCCGGGCCTTCTAGGTCACTGACACCGTGCAGAAAGAGTGCCCAGAGTATCTGACCTTGGCGGGTGAGGCCGGCTTGTTCTGCCCCCTCCCACCACCCCTAACCTTTACAGCCCACCTCCATACTGCTGAAATGTCAGGGCTCTAGGAGAGATTCCTGGATTCCAGGCGTCCAGGAAAGCGGAGGCAAATTTTAGCCACCTTGGGGAAGGAAGTTGGGGGCGGCGGTTCTATGGAGGGGAGCTACCTAAAATGGAACTACCTACAGTGCCACTGCAGAGTTTGGAGCGGCCCTCGGGGTAAACAGGGTCCGCGTGGGCGAACTGAGGAGATACGCGGCGTGGGAGCCAGCAGCAGCTTAGCCCCTACGCCAGGATGGGAAGCAAACCCAGAAGTCTGAGGTCCCTGGTCTTCGTGGGGGGCGGGGGACGCTTCTGAGGGTCCAGGTCCTTCTGGCTTAGACATAGTTGGCACCGGTGTCAGGTGCCTGGGAAACCGCGCTAGGAGGACCCGGCCGCGCTTGAGTTGTGGGTGCTGCAAACCCCAAGCCGAAGGCGCGGGGATGCAAACAGGACGACCCGCGAGCGTGGGGGATGGAGACTGTGACCCCCTAAGTCTTCTGTCACATTCTGGGGTCTTGTCACCTTTGGGTGGGTTTGGGGACTTGACGGCCTCCACAGCTCCAACCGCCCTGGCACAGACCACCGACTGGAATCCTTGGACTCCCCCCCTTCTCTTCCCATTCTGGTCCACAAGCTGCCGCTCTGAGGAGCCCTCAGAACGTCGCCCGCGTCTCCTCCGGGCTCCCTGTGCCTGGCCTCCCCTCACCTGCCAGCGCAAATCCCCCGTAGGTCCCTTTAAGGAGCTACTCGCCCCTAAGTCCACTTTCCCCGAGCGATAAAGGGCACTAGCCTCAGGTGTCCCCGGCCCAACGGTGCGGAGACCTCTCAGCCCTGAACTGACAACCCGTCCGCTCCAGGAAACTTGGAGTGCTGCGGGCCCCGAGCTGTGGATCCGCTCGCGTAGACGCTGCTCTTCGCCGGGCGCCGCCGCGCGCCCCGGCCCCCGCCCCGGCCCCGGCCCCGGCCCCGGGAAGCCTCACCATCGCGGCAGCTCTCCTCGCCGGCTCGCCTCCCAGCTGGGCCTGCCCACCCCAACTGCTCCAGATACAGCCGCCTCCGCTGTTGTGACACACTGGGAGGGAGGGGGCCGGGGACAGACATGCTGGGCCAGTAGCTGCCCTGCAGCATCACAGTGCCGGGGAGGGGAGGGACTGGCCAGGTCACAATGGCTCTTCCCCGCCCACCGGCAGCTCCAGTCTCCCGCGCCACCCGGGCGCCGCGGGTCTTCGCGGAGCCGCCCCTGGAGCTGGGCGGCGGCGCGCCATGGGGACTGCGCTGTCGTCGGGTTCCTCGGCGCTGGGCAGGAGAGGCGGCGCTGTTGCCAGAGCGCACGTGCGCTCAACACACACTCTGTGACATCAGCCGTCACAACTCCATCTGCTCTGGAAAACATCATAAAAATGCTGAGACAAATTGTTGCAGTCACTCCCAACCCAGGAGAGGGTCGGAGTGGCCGGGGCTTGAGCGGGGCTCACCAGCGGGAGGGGCAGGCCCCAGCGTGAGCTGGGCAAGCTGCTGAGCCTCGGCCCCAAGCCGGGTCTGCTGCGTCCGAGGCCCGCCTGGCTGCGAATCAAGTGAGGTGACTCCAGACAGCTCCTGGTGCCCAGCAGGTGCTCCGTGTCTCCTCTGCGCCTGCTTTTACTACTTGGTCAGTGCTCTCCCCCTACCCCATTCTTTTCAAACCTCTCCCCTCAATCCTTTCCTAATTTTTAGTCCCAAATGTACACACATCACCTCTCCTATGTACTCCAGCACTGACATCAGGCCTCCCCTACCTCATTGCCGAGTAGTAGCATCTCTCCATGGCCACAGACAGTGCTGGAGGGCAGGGAATCGCCCTAGCTGAGGATGGTGGGAAGAAAACACCTGGCCTTGGTTAAAAGCCCCTCTTTACACTTTTTTTTTTTTTTTTTTTTTTGAGACAGAGCCTCAAGCAGTCGCCCTGGGTAGAGTGCTGTTGCATCATAGCTCACAGCAACCTCCATCTCCTGGGCTTAAGCGATTCTCTTGCCTCAGTTTTTTAAGTACATGGGACTACAGGCCCCCGCCACAATGCCCCGCCCGGGCTGGATTCGAACCCACCAGCTCTGGTGTATGTGGCTGGTGCCTTAGCCATTTGAGCTACAGGCACCCAGCCACCTCTTTACACTTTTTATCAACCTTTCTTCCACTCCTCTCCCGTTGTCCCATTGAGTGTTGAGCTGGATAGTCTCACTTTAGAATTCCCCAGCAGGGGCTAATTCTACTGAGGATGTAACCCCCCATCTCACCTCTCTATACTTTCCTCAGGCAACTGACCTCCAGGCACCAAGTCACTGCAGACAAAGTCATAGTTTCTCCTCTAGCACCCCTCTGTAGATTAGGGCTGCTGTCACCACACCCCATGACTGTCCATGGTTCCAAAAGGTCTGAGGTTACCTTCCCTACCTTCCCTTTCCTTCCTAAGAGATGCCTATCTCTGGCTGGGAGAGAATGAGAACAGGTTTTTCCTCATCTATGCAGCAATTTGTTCTGCTGACCACTCATTCATATATAGTCCTATTTATATAGTTTATAGAGGGTAAGACATGTGTTTTAATCATCTTTGCATCTGAGAGAATACTAAACACGATCAGTTACTCATTGATTCATATGGTACTTAGTAAATTATCAGTTGAATTTTGTCTATCTTATCATGTAAGATCCTGAAAATTAAGAATCATGATTAAACTAACTGTGCTCAGTACTTGGTAGATGCTTAAAACAAAGTATGATGATTATTATTGATGTATATTTATTTCTCTTTGAAATCACATAGTATATTCTCTCTCTCTCTTTTTTTTGAGACAGAGTCTCAAGCTGCCACCCTGGGTAGAGTGCCATGTCATCACAGTTTTCACAGCAACCTCAAACTTTTGGGCTTAAGTTATTCTCTTGCTTCAGCTTCCCAAGTAGCTGGGACTACAGGCGCCCACCACAATGCCCAGCTAGTTTTTGATTGTAGTTGTCATTGTTGTTTGGTGGGCCAGGTTGGATTTGAACCCACCAGCTCCGGTGCATGTGGCTGGCGCCCCAGCCGCTTGAGCTACAGGCGCCGAGCCCACATAGTATATTCTATTACTTCTTCCAGGGTAGGGTATTTATTCATCACTTTCTTTTTTTTTTTTTTTAGAGACAGAGTCTCACTTTGTCACCCTTGGCAGAGTGCCGTAGCATCTTAGCATCACAGCTCACAGCAACCTCCAGCTCTTGGGCTTAGGTAATTCTCTTGCCTCAGCTTCCCGAGTAGCTGGGACTACAGGCGCCCACCACAACACCTGGCTACTTTTTTGTTGCAGTTTGGCCGGGGCCGGGTTTGAACCCGCCACCCTCGGTATATGGGGCCGGTGCTCTACTCACTGAGCCACAGGTGCCGCCCTATTCATCACTTTCTACTTTGTATTATAGGAGTGTGTGTGTGTGTTTAAACATTCCTACAAAACTACAACCCTATTCATCTTGGTGTCCTCCCCATCAAAAGTAGCTAGTCAGCTACGTCAGACATGCTCAGTAAACATTGATGAATAAGTTCAATTTTCAAGTTCTACTTGTGAACCAACAAACAGATTATGAACAGGTTGTTAAAGTCTCCAGATAAGGATGATGGTGATCATGCTAGCAGTGATGGTGCAGTGAATTGCACTTCCTTATGAAGACTTTCATGAATCACCTCCTCTTTGATCTTTTTTTTTTTTTTTTTGAGACAGAGCCTCAAGCTGTCACACTGGATAGAGTGCTGTGACATCACAACTCACAGCAACCTCTAATTCCTGGGCTCAAGCGAGTCTCCTGCCTCCGCCTCCCAAGTAACTGGGACTACAGGCGCCCGCCACAACGCCCGGCTATTTTTTTGTGGCAGCTGTCATTGTTGTTTGGCGGGCCCGGGCTGGATTCGAACCCACCAGCTCAGGTGTATGTGGCTGGTGCCTTAGCCCATTGAGCCACAGGCGCCGAGCCCTCCTCTTTGCTCTTTATGGAACTTGGGGGCTGGGCAGAGCTATGACCGCACCATAAATGCTAAATATAGCATATTTTGGTTCTAGGGAGATAAGAAGAAGTTGACTGTTCTGGACTAAATTGTGTCCCCCCCACCAAATTCATATATGAAAGTCCTAACCCACAATGTGACTATAGTTGGTGATAGAGCCTTTAGGGAAGTGACTAAGATTAAATAGGTCATAAGGGTATAGCCCTAACCCAGTAAAACTGGTGTTCTTTTAAGAAAAGGAAGAGACACCAGGAGTGTGTGTAGGCATGGAGACCAGGAGCTGTGAGGACATGGTGAGAGAGCAGCTGTCTGCACACCAAGCTGAGAGGCCTCAGGAGAAACCAGCCCTGCCAACCAACACTTTGACCTTGGACTTCCAGCCTCCAGAACTGTGAGAAAATAAATTTCTGTGGTTTAAGCCACCCAGTCTATGGTATTTAATTATGACAGCCCTAGCAGACTAAGACAGTAGTCTTATAGTCTTTGGAGTTGAAAGATGTCTACTTCTTCAGGGTTTTTGAGTCTTCTCTCTGAAAATTATTTGACTTGTGGCATCCCAGATCTATTAGTGATCCTTCCCCCATCCCACCCCTCTGCTTTCCTCCCTGAGTAAAAGTTTGGAAAGCTGAAGGGACATATTTTTGTAGTCTCTGTGATGTTTAATTTTATGTGTCAACTAGATTGGGCCACTGGTGCATGGACATTGGTCACACATTACTGTGGGTGTGTCTGTGAGGGTGTTTCTGTATGAGACTAACATTTGAATGAGCAGACCCAGCAAAGTAGATGGCCTTCCCTAGTGTGGATAGGCTTCATCCAGTCAGCTGAAGAACAGAACAGAACAAAAAGTCTGAGTAAGAGGGAACTTCTGCCTGCCTAGCTATTTGAGCAATAACACTGGCCTTTCCCTGCCCTTGGACTAGAACTCACACCATTGGCTCTCCTGGTTCTCAGGCCTGCTAACTCAACCTGGAACTGCACCAGCTCTCCTGGTTCTCCAGCATGCCAACTGCAGATCTTGGGACCTCTCAGCTCCCAAAATTGCTTGTAATAAATCTCTAGATAGCTAGATAGATATGTAGGTATCTCCTACTGGTTCTATTTCTCTGGGGAACCTTAATACAGTCTCCTTTTTGCAGATAGAGAAACAAAGTCAAACCCAGGCTGTTTATGATAAAGCAACTATGTATACTGTGTGATTTAGGCCTTTTAAAGAACTTACCCCCACCTCTCCCACCTTTCCATTAGCATGTGTAAATCTATTTCTTCTTGTATTAATTTTTGTGCCATGAGGTCACATTGTCAAACATAATAATTTACAGTTACCGCCTAAAAAGTTGACTCACACTAATTTGAGTAGGAGGTGAAATAATTTCTATCCATTGCCCAGGAAAAGAGTTAGTCTTCTTGATATTTATGTATTGATTATTTATGCAATATTTCCTGAAACAGCACTTTTTATGTGCCAAACAATGTGCTAGTGACTCTTTTATTCTTTACTTACCTCTGAAATTAAATTTTTATTATCTCTATTTTACAGATGACAAATCAAGACTTAGACATGTTAACTCTTATTCTTGATCACATAATGGGTAAGAGGTAGAGCTGGGCTTTACACTCAGGGAGTCTGACAGCAGAGCCAGCTCAGCTGTAACTGAAGGGCAGACCTTATATGCAGAGAGAAGGCTTATCCTTGCTCTCTTAGCTGAGATGTTGGAAGTCCAGATATCTGGGATGGTGCATCCAGGGGAGTTGGTGGTAAAGATGGAGCTCACCATGTGGAGGGAGACTGTTTATTTCCAGGCACCCACACAGCCCGTGAATTCCAGAGAGAAAATATTATCTTAGAATCAGATTATCTAGATTCAGGAACTTTCCCTATGTATTTAACTTTGGTTATCTCCACCCCTTTCACATTCAAATATTAGCATTCCTGCTGTGTCCCAAATGCTCCTCTTCCTTTAGGGGAAGAGGAGGATGAACATCTTGGCCACTGCATCACTGAACCTTTGAGGTCCACATGGTTTGCAGCAGGTATAATCAAGAGAGCACCAGGGCAGTGCCTGTGGCTCAGTGAGTAGGGCGCCAAGGGTGGCATGTTTGAACCTGGCCCTGGCCAAACTGCAAACAAAAAAATAGCCGGGTGTTGTGGCAGGTGCCTGTAGTCCCCAGCTACTGGGGAGGCTGAGGCAAGAGAATTGCCTAAGCCCAAGAGCTGGAGGTTGCTGTGAGCAGTGATGCCATGGCATTCTACTGAGGGCAACAGAGTGAGACTCTGTCTCAAAAAAAAAAAAAAAAAAGAGAGAGAGAGGGAGAGATCACCAAAGAAAAAAGTGAATCCCAGGACAAATTTGGGGCCACACAATCCAGCTTGCCCTTCTAGGCAGTTCTCATTCCAAAGCCAACTTTGAAGGGCCTGGATTGTTGTGTTGTAAGTTGGGGAAGGCAACATTCTCCTCTGATTCTTTCCCTGTTCCCATTCCTCTGGTTGCTGTCAGAGATGGCAACCTTCAGAACATCATCTCGTCACATTAGCTTTTGAGCCCTGTTAAATTCACATGCCCTGGTGGGGGGTGTCTGTAAACTTAACATCAGAAAGTCACAAAGAACTCAGCAGAAATATGAGGCTGTGAGCACTTAAAGCTGAAGTCAGGGACAGGCTACAAAGGGCAGAGAACATTGAGTTGGGGGACTCAGGAAAAACTCATCTCCACACCTTGGCCTAAGCTAAGTTCCCAAGCTCTGGCCCTCACTGCACCCAGGGCTCTATTACAGATCAGTTAACCACCTTCTTCCACTGCCAGCTCCTAAAAAAGCATGGGAAGGTCTGCGTGGGATAGAGTGGCACCACAGGAAAGATAAAGCAGTTCATATTATCTCTTCTCTGAGGCCTTGGTACTCTGTCAGGGGTGTCTAACTTTTTTTCTTCTCAGCCACAAATTGGAAGAATAAGAGTTGCCTTGGGCTACATATTAAATACACAAGCAACTACACGAAAGTTGATGAGCAAAAAAAAGGTCCCTGCATACTCTTTGTACACCACTGATAAGCAAAAACAGTTCTTAAATCATCAGGAGGTAGGTTAATGAGTACAAATATACAGTTAGGTAGAAGGAAAAAGTTTTAATGCTTGATAGCAGAGGAGGGTAGCTATAGCTGTTGTGTATTTCTTTCTTTTTTTTTGAGACAGAGCCTCAAGCTGTCACCCCGTGGCATTACAGCTCACAGCAACCTCCAATTCCTGGGCTCAAGAGAGTCTCTTGCCTCCGTCTCCCAAGTAGCTGGGACCACAGGTGCCCGCCACAATGCCTGCCGTCATTGTTGTTTGGCGACACGGGCTGGATTCGAACCCGCCAGCTCAGGTGTCCATGGCTGGCGCCTTAGCCGGTTGAGCCACAGGTGCAGAGCCAGCTGTTGTGTATTTCAAAATAGCTAGAAGAGAGGACTTGAAATGTTCCTATAGAAACAATAAATACCCACAGTGATGGACACCCCAAATACCCTGACTTGATCATTACACAGTCTCTGTATGTAACAAAATATCACAGGTACCCCCATAAATATGTACAAATATGCATCAATAAAAATATTGAAAAGTAGGTATGGAGGTGACTTAATTTTCTTTCATGGCCCCAAGTTGGACAGCCTGCTAGATAAGTAGTATTTGATTCTTCACCTTTCTGTCTATTTCCCTCCTGTCAGTCACTGACTGAAACCTTTGGTTGAATTGTCTCACTTTTTCTCAGTTATTTCACATGTTGCTACGAGTATTGGCACATGTTTAGTCTTTCTGGAGCACATCCTGGTGGCACAGGACAAGTACAGGAAACTGTTCTCCCTGTTGATGTTGTAGAGTCATGTTCAGAAACTGTCCCCAGAACGTAACACAGACAAGAAATAACAGCACTGTCACCCTACCTGATTTATCCAGCACTTGGTGCCATCACAGCATTTTCACATGCAATCTGTTTAGAGCTGGTTTATTCATATCAGCAAAAAAGTTGACAGTAGCTTGGGGGCACTGACCAGGCTGGATGGAGGGGCCTCCTCCAGGGCAGACCTGGCCACCCTCGGTGTAGTGGGGCTTTGTGGGGCATGGCAGAGCCTGGGCTGACAGGACCACGGGCAGCGGGGAGCTGCCAGCCGATGGAAGCAAAGAGAGCTGCGTGCTTCTCTCTGTCTTTTATGCAGAATTTGATGCTATGGATGGATATTTGGGGGATATTATATCATAGATGATGAGTTCCAGTTATTACAGAGAAATTTCCTGGACAAATGCTACCAAGAGTTTGAAGACATGGAAAAGAATCAACTCACTTACATACCTACTTTTTAATATTTTTAATGATACATATTTGTACATATTTGTGGGGTACTTATGATATTTTGTTACATGCATAGACCATATAATGACAAGTCAGGGTATTTGGGGTGTTCATCACCTTGGGTATTTATCATTTCTATGAGCCAGGGACATTTCAAATCCTCTCTTCTAGCTGTTCTGAAATATACAAGACACTACAATTAACCATAGTCACTTTACACTGCGAAGGAACATTAGAACTTGTTCTTCCTATCTAACTGTATATGCATACCCATTAACCCACCTCTCTTCATCTTCCTCTCAACACACCCTTCTCATCCTCTGATTTATCATTCTACTCTCTCTCCCTAGGAGATCAACTTTTACATGTCTATGTTTAATAAATACATATGCTTCTTTGGTAGAACAGCTGCTGGAGCAGATGTCTGGTTTTAGCACAGTGACTTCCATAGCATTATGGCACCACAACAATAAAGGAGCTGGTGCCATATTTACTAAGTTGTTCGCATTTACATTCAAATCATTTTCTTGATTTTAAAGAAATGTTTCTGGATCACAGAGCAGAAAAAGAAGTCAGGATGGGATTTAAGCAATGGTTTACTGGTGACTTGGCTAGTGCAAATTATGCCAGCTTCCCCAGAAGCCACTGGGTCCCACCCCCAGGCAATGAATGGATCATCCTGACATCATTGGCCCAATAGGAGGCTGCAGCTAATGAGGACAGAAGAAAACATCTTGAGCACACAGACTCTGTTCTGCAACTCTTCCTACACATTAAGTACTGATGACCTGACCCTTCCAGATCTGATTCTATGAAAACACCTTCTTGTATTCAGTAACCCTAGTACTCCCCTCTCCTGAGTAGACCAGAAATCTGAACCAGATTTCTCTGAAGCAAGTTGATGTTGAGCCTTCTACCTGAGGGAGTCCTTCCCCCAGCATACACACTGGTGTGTCAACATTGTGCAATAACCCACCATCACCAGCCCTCTTTGTCCCAGCAGGCTTGGCATGAATCTTTTTGTGCATTTATAGTTCTTTTTCACATGAGTCAGAGTTTCTGTACTTCAGCCTCAATGCAGTTTTTGATGATTTGTGGGAGTTATTTATCTAAGGTATTTCTCAACCTGGCTGCCCCATCTTGAGATTCTGAATCTCCTGTGATCACAGCCTATCTTGGCTATAGGAATCAACTGACAATGATGTCCTTTACCTGTAATCTACACACGAAAATCAACTCCCCAGTCTCAAATTTGCAGTCCTTGTATCACTGTCTCCTGCTGGTCCTGACAGAGTCCCACTCTTTCTAGAAGTCTCTTTTAAGAATTATTTTTCTAGATGAATGCTCAGTCTAATCCAGTGGTTATGACCTTGAAACATCCATGATTACCCACTTAAAGATCAAAGTACTATATGCTGTGTGCTTTTTAGTTGTTAGTGGGGCCAAAAACACTTTCTATGTTGGCATTCCTACTTTGTGGGGCACCAATGAATGTATGCTGTGTGCCGGAAATAGACTAGAAGGTACCTGTTGTTGTTGTTACTATTATTATTATTATTATTTTGAGACCAAGTCTCACTCTGCTGCCCTGGGTAGAGTGCCATGGCATCATAGCTCACAGCAACCTCAAACTCTTGGGCTCAAGCAAACCTCTTGCCACAGCCTCCTGACTAACTAGGACTATAGGCGCCCACACCAACTCCTAGCTATTTCTTTTAGAGACAGGGATTTCACTCTAGCTCAGGCTGATCTCTAACTCCTGAACTCAGGCAATCCATCTGCTTTGGCCTCCCAGAGTGCTAGGGGTACAGGCGTGAGACACCATGCCCAGCCAAAGGTTCCTATTATTATAGCATGGTAAGTATGTTTGTAAATGTTTGCTTAACATACTTTCTGTATAAACCAGTTTGTTAGGTTTTCTGCTGGGGTAAGTAGGGACTCTTGCAATTTCTTCTTCCTATCTCTCCTACCAACATGGTGCTCTACTGTCTAGCTCAGCATGAGTAGGCGGTAGGAGACAGCTTTATTGGTCAATCTGTTTTTCTCGGTTTAGTATATTTGGTAGAATACTATTGACAAGAAAACATGTATGTTACATCACTAGAAAGAAGAACCAGTATAGTAGTTCAATTCCCAATGTGTACCTTTGTTTTGTTTGAAGTAAAAATAAGAATCTGTATTGACTTTTCCCTTGGCTGTTCTGGTTTTGAAGGATGAACTACAGGCCATGGGTTTTCCTATACTGATACATTGTTTATTAAGTACTTTTTTACCATGAGTAGAATATGAGGTATTTTTTAAGAACCATTATTTTTAAGTTGGAAAGAACTGAAATGGTCAACAAAAAAATAGGAAGAAACATTGCATGGCTACTAATATGGACTAGTGGGTTAAACTGTGGCCCCCCCAAACCTCAGAATGTGACATTGTTTGGAATGAGGGCCTTGTTGGAATCTAAGATCTCAAGATGAGGGTAGGACCTAAATCCAATGACATGCATCCCTATAGGACGTAGAAGACATAGATAGACAAGAATAAAGTCAAGTGAAGACAGAGGCAGGGACTAGCATGATACTGCCACAAACCAAGGGACACCCAGAGCCACCAGAAGCTGTAACAGGGAAGGATGTTCCCCTAGAGCCTTCAGAGGAGGTACCTTGATCAACTTCTGGCCTCCAGAGCTATGTGAGAATACATTTCTGTTGTTTTAAGCCATAAATCTGTGGTAATTTATTACAGCAGTCCTAGGAAACAAATACATCCAGTTAGAAAGTGGATAATGTTGGAAGCTGCATAGATGATATTACATGAAAAAGAATGCAGAACTCGGGCGGCGCCTGTGGCTCAGTGAGGAGGGTGCCGGCCCCATATACCGAAGGTGGTGGGTTCAAACCCAGCCTCGGCCGAACTGCAAAAACAGAAAAATAGCCGGGCGTTGTGGCGGGCGCCTGTAGTCCCAGCTACTCGGG
>CAUYRH010121078.1:0-11408 GCA_963574655.1 Perodicticus potto | reverse complement strand
AGAATAATTGCTTAATAAATAAGAACATTGTGTTTTGTGAGTTCTCTAATGCCATAAATGGAAGGGCTTCCTCACGGTCTAGTCCTAATCTGCCCAAAACAGAATTGATTATCTCTCCAAATTTGGTTTGTATATGTTTCTATATCAGTCTGGATAGATTACGTCAGAGCACAGTTAACAAATGCCCCTGGTATCTCACTGCCTTAAAGAAAGAAATTTATATCATTCGTTGGCTAGGGCTTTGTTCCGTGTTCCGTGCCCTCTTAATTCTGGGATCCGTATTAACAGAAAGTGCCCATTTGCAACATCACAGGTCTTTTTTTTTTTAATTTTATTAAATCATAATTGTGTACATTGGTGCAATCATGGGGCACAATGAGCTGACTTCATATACAATCTGAAATATTTTCATTGAACTATTTAACATATACCTGGAAAAAACACTGTAAACCAAATGCTTGCTCTTACAGGTTCCTCCTCGTTTTATTACCCAAAGGAAGTCACAGGGACACAGATAAATCCACTAGCAGAGATTTTAAAGTTATGCAGAGGCAAGAACATATTTTAGTAAGCAATAACATATTCAACTCCATTCCTATCTTAGCTTATTAGCATCACCAGCCACACAAACTAGAAATCTGGGATTTATTTCTAAATTATCATTTTTCAATCAGTTTTCCCAAATCAAATAACCCTCGAGACGTACATAGTCTTCATTCTAGACCTTTCTCTCAGCCATTCCCTGTGCTCCATCCCCAGTGCTGCCCCTCAGATCTCAAAATCTCCCTTCCACAGTCTCCCCTAACAGATTTCTCATTCTTTATCCAGTCTCATTCCCTTTTGATCATCATTTATACTGTCACCAAAGTCATGTTGATAAATTAAAATTAATAATGTCCCCTCCTGATTATAATTCTGAAATGATTATGCATCTTCCACAGAATTGATGCAAAAAGAATTTCTCTTCCAACACTGTTTTTATATCGCCATACCAGTTCCACATAAGCATTCAGCACTAAACCCCTAACTCTCCAGTTCATTGTGCGCACCATTACATGTCATTTCCAATCCTTGAGTTGGGCTGTTTTGTCTATGGAAGTCCCTACATCCTGTCTCTGCCAGGAAAAATCCACATTGAGTTGATAAATTTGTGTGTGTGTGTGTGAGTGTGTAAGCTTTTTCCTCTCTTTCTAATTGCTTGTCCCAACTGTGGACTATAGCACAACCTAATGAGAAGTGACATTAATTCAGCATGTTCATTTTTTTCACCTATCTTTTTATGCAATAATTATTTTTTAAAACGCCTATGGCTTCTATTGGCTGTGAACAATTTAAGGGAAGTGTTTATGTATTATTCACTTTTATACTTACAGTGCTTACTATAGTGCCCGGAATATAATAGCTTCTCAGCAAATCTAAAACAATTTTTGAGTCCTCATTAATCAGTAATAAAAAAGATTTGAAAGCATGGGTGCAGATCGCATTTTAAATCAAAAAGCAATGTACACAAGCGCATGAAAAACTTGACAGGAAGTGGGTTAATGAGGCAGATAATGAGAAAATGGAGGAGGTTCAGCTGAAAATATGCAAACAAGAAAAGATGAAAGAAAAGGGAAATTTGGAGAAAGGTTAAATTTAATGTTTCCTTAGATTAAAGATTAAATTGAGAGAGTCAACAAGTTTACACTCAGAATTTTACTTTCTTATTCCATGTGATAATTAGATTCTTTGTCCTTTTAAAGAAGACGATCTCTTAATTTCATGCCCTTGTAGAGGACTGGACACCATGCTTGCAAAGGACAGTTACTGATTCTTATCACATTAAAAGGAAATGCTGAGAACAGGACAGTCTTCTGGGAAGCCTAGAGACGTTTCCTGACTTGGGGGCAATCCCCCAAGTAACTCAGTGTTCCGGAATGAGATAAGGTCGGTCACTCACTAGTAAACATGTGTTAAACATTGATGTTTAGTAGTTCTTCATGAGGGTTGTGGGGAAAGAACACATGGCAATCCTTACCCATGCAGCACTCGTATGTCGTTACCTAACTCTCCGCACCTGTTGTGTATGTCATGACCTTAACTCTCCGCACCTGTTGAGTATAACCTTAATAGCCATTGCAAAGGGGGCTCTGGGCTACCCTGCACTTAAGGTTAGCCCTCCTCCCTCAAGCTTATACTTCAATCCATGTCACACCTGGTTCTTTCCGGCGGCCACTGAGACCAGGGCCTTAGGAGTCGCGACATGCCCTTTCTCTTAAAATTAAGTTGGAATAAAGGGAAATAGTATTTGCCTTAAAAATATGAACTGTCCTATTTCTATGAAATTTTATTTTGTTCTAGCTCTGACAGTCTTTAAAATCAATATAGTATTAAATACATTAATAAAAAAATATAGTAATAGTGACTTTTGGACTTTATCTCCTCTAACTTTTATTCTTCCAGTGATCAAGAGTTTTGATGTGCTATTCTTATAGATATGACATTTTATGAAATTTCACTACTCTTAAATCTAAAATGTAACAGAGCTCTGCCATTGTAATGGATTAATGTAGGTAAGTTACTTATAATCAGTTGTTTTCAGTGAAATTGTTTTTGTACAGAAACTGAACAAGTGAGAAAGGTATAGGAGGGTTATAAATTCGAAAACCTTTTGATTTATTACATCTGTACAGCGTTTATCTAGTAAAGGACTACTGGAATGTTTCATTAGAATTCACATGCAGGAAATAATAAAACACTTTACTGTGAACAAAGAAATTTCTATTTGTCCCACAGTTGAAATGATCTCTTATTAAACTTGGCTGTAATTTTTCAGACTTGTCTCTGGACTCAAATATTATATCTCTAAACATATTCGTGCAGAAAGCATGATGGAATTGATAGGGTTGTAGTACCAAAAATGATTTGCTAAAAGCTTTTGAAAAAAGCAATAGAAAAACAAGAACACTAGTTTCAACGGTGTGATTGGATTGTGGCGTAATGTGGCTTGAAAGAAAAAAGTTTAGTTATATCCCTGAAACATGATTGTAGCAGGTGGGAAAATATGCAAGTTACACCAGGGGAGAGATATGCCAGTAAGAGCAAGGCATCAGGACTTAGAATCAAATAAAGGCTAAAATGAAGAAAAAGGTCAGACTCCTTCAGACAACATTAAAATGAGGAGCTAAATTTAAAATGCTCAAGAGTATGCAGGACTACGAAAGCTCAAATGATATTTTTGAGAAAGCAGTTGAAAATAGTATAAAATCAGACCAGTGTGTTATTGCACACTGAGAGAAGCTGTGAATCAATGACCCAAGAAGGTGGAAAATGAATGAATAATCCTCTTGGTTACTTCATAAAATGAATGGATTGTATCTATTACATATACACTGAAGAAATACAATGGGAGATGCGGTCAGCAAGGTAAGGTGATTAAGTTTATCTCAGAATTCTTTATGGCAGTCTGACTGCCTGGAGCCCTCTGTGCTCTAAAGGAATGGTTAAGAGTACTATAAATATCAGGAAAACACTGGAATCTCCTTAGGATACTTACAAGTGAAAGAGCTAAATTTTTCAACAGAATAGAATCTCTGATGCCAGAAATAGAATTAAGGATTGGCTTTGTTGCCAAGAAGAAAAGATCCTAAAGGTTTTTTGTTTTTTTTTTTTTTCTGTACTAAGTATGCATATACACCACCTCATTACAAAAATAACCAAAGTATCTGAATCAGTTCCCCAAAGATAACTATACATTTATAATTTTTAAAAAGTGAAAATATACATTCAAGGGGAAAATAAGGGTGAAATATAAAATTGAGTCTGAATCATGGCAACACAATTAGAATGGTTGGGCTATTTTTATGGTCCTAAGCTTTCTAAGTGGGAGATGATCATGATGATTCAAGGTCAATAAAATAAAAGTGAAGCAGTCGCTTAGAAAAACTGACCCAAAGACAAGGAAAAAAGAAGAAAAGACAAAAATCCTCTTCACAAAATTTTCATAAAGAAGCCCATGTGTCATAAAATGAGAATTTTCCTCAACATTCTAACACACGATCAAAGTTCTTTGTTTCTGTTTTCTTTTTCTTTTAAAATTTATTTTGACTATTATTTATAATAATTTTTAAAATCCATTGTAAAATAATAGTCTAATAATGAAAAATGTATTATATCTCATGCATATCTTTACGATTAGCACTTTAAATGGCAATTTATTTGAGACAGTGTTTCACTCTATCACCTTGAGTAGAGTGCTATGGTGTCATAGCTCACAGCAACCTCAAACTCGTGGGCTCAAGCGATCCTCGTGCTTCAGCCCCCTGAATAGCTAGAACTACAGGCACCTGCATGACACCAGATAAGTTTGTTTGTTTTATTTTTGATAGGGGCGGGGGCTCTTTCACAGGCTGGTCTTAAACTCCTGAGCTCAGGCAATCCACCCACCCAAAGTACTAGAATTTCAGGTGCAAGAAACCTGACTAGTTTCTCATTTTAAAATAACTCTAACCACAGGCTGATGGCATTGTAGAACAGTGGCTTTGAGTACATTCAGCATTCTTCCTTTTAGCATTTTTTTGAGCAACAAGTGAGCTGAATGTCCTTCAGGAACATTGTCATAAGAAATGCAGAAATGTACTCTTTTAAAAGAATCGCAAGTGTAGCTATTCTATGTTCCTGGATGAGTAAAGGTCCATAAGATTAGTTTGTTTGGAAAAGTTGATTGATTTTTATTGCAGTTGAGACATCACAATGTTGCCAGGGCCTAAAAACAGACTAGAGAATACACTATTTATCTTAAACTAATGTTTGGAGAATAGGAAAAGCTTGGTCTCATTTCATATAAGACTGTTAGTATAAAATGTTTCCTGGAATAATGTTAAATAGACAGGGAAGAAATTCCACTGGTTCCTTCATATATCTCTGAGTCAATTTACCAACAAGACAGACTAAATATGCATGACTGAATTATTGCAGTCTCTTACCACCTCTTTAAAAAGGTGCAATGCCACGTGGCAGAAGTCACTTTTTTTTTATTTAAAAGTTTGAATATATTAGACATGTAATGAAACAACATGGCTCATATTTTATTTTTTCATAAACATATCTCCATCAGGAATACATTCAACAAATACAAGCTATAAAAACTAGACTTGGACTTGACTATCTCCTTACCCTGAGGCTGACTGTGAAGGTGGTACTATAAGTGTATGTATGTATATTTTCTTACTGAGATTTCTGCAAAGCACAGCAGGCACTTCAGCAAGAGATGTGAAATAATCTATGATGTGATTGCTCGGTGCTATTGCTAGGAGGCTTGAAAACCAAACATGAAATTTCATACCCAGCAAGAATTATCACTCATCAAGGCAGGCCCACAGCCTGGTATTTAAGAAAATATTAAAATTGGTTGCTTTAAAAATTGTTTAAATGGAGGAACTAATATAGGATTTAGTCAGGACAGAGTTTTAAAATTTCAATGGGTAAGAAAACATGCTCAGTAGTCCTCATAAAAAAGCAAAGTAGCTCTAAATCAATTAAATTTATAAATAGTATGTGTTTGTAATGACCACCTATTTTTTAAAGGGAAATAAAATACAACCTCATAGTATTATTGGATTTCACATTTTATTTAATTCATTCAGGGGACTTTTGACAAGATTGCTATGATTCTTATGTGAATCAGCCAACTCAACTGTATTACCCTCAAAAATTTAAAATAATAGTCTAACATTGTAAAATGTATCATATCTCATATATATGTTTACAATTAGCACTTTAAATGGCAAACATATCTTCCGAACTATAATAACACAGGTTCATAGTTTCTTATTATTACAAAATTCAAAACAGATTGGCTATACTCTTGGGAATAAACACAACTAAACAACAATTGGAAATGCAAACATAGTTCTTGAAAAAGCAATTAAGTCTCTAATAAATATTACATAATTACTTTTGAAACACTTATGAAGAATTCAGAGTACTCATCTTACAATAAATTCAATGCAACTAAAATGAGGATTTAAAGATAGCAGGGCTATACCCATAGGTGTTCACTGCATAGTGTATCTTTACAGTCTGGTCTTGAAGCTTTCAAATGGTCCATTCAATTAAACATTTATTGAGTACCTTCTAAGTTCTTGCCATTGGGTGAACTCCAGAGGAGTACAGACCAAAGAACACATTATCTTTAAATCTTTGGGTCAGACTAAGAAACAATTCTTTGTGCTAACAATCTCATACACAGCAGGAACAATCTTTTCATTCCCTCTTTATTGTATGTGAACAATGCTTGGTACCAAAATAAAATACCTGTCTAAAATTGGTCATAAAGGAATCATAATTTTTGAGATTATAAAATTTTTGCTGAGAACATTGCTTGTATCTAAAATTCAGACAATAAGAGAAGTATAGTTTGGTATTTAAGAAGTTATTTTATTTCCAATGAAAGGTAAGCAACGTAAGCAAATTCATATATACAATAAGTCAGAACTCAAGCAATGTTAGGCATAGTGAATAGATTAAAAGTACTGTAAAAAAAATTTTAGGACATAATACTGATTGTTTCCCAAATCTATGAGTGACATTTTGGTTGCAATAAATTGGAAAAGAAGTAAAAGCTTAAAGAGAAAATTAAAATCACAGCTATTAATTTTTTTGTTATTTTTACTTGTCACACAAACACACACAGATAATCACAAAATATTCATTATGAAATGTTAAAAAGAGTGGCCAATACATAGGGAATACTTTATTAACATTTTGTTATATTTTTATAATTAATATTTTATAAGTAAAGTAGATTTAACTCCAAATTCCCTATTTCCCTATGTATGGTGACTTCATGGGTGACCTTTGGTACACCTTGTAGTTGTTGAATAATTATGGAATCATTGTAGGTACTTTTGCTTTATTATATCATCAAAATTTCCCCAGATCATTAAACACCTTTTGCAAATATCTTCTTTAGTAGCTCTACAGTATTTCAACATATGGATTACCACAAATCTACTGGCTTTTCTATACAGATGGACATTCAGTTTGATTTGTTATTTTTAAGTTAACAAACATTCTTGCCTAGAAAATTCTCTTGGTTTCTCTGATCATTGACTGAGGAGAGATTCTGAGAAGTTATGGTATCAAAAGATAAAAGTGACTTTAAGGCTTCTGGCACATACAGTCAGACTTGGGCTCCTCCAGAAAGGTCTACTCCAGTTCATATTAGCACCAGCAGAACATAAGAAATTCCCCTGTATCACCCTGGAATATGTCATTAAACATTCTTTGCTACATTAATAGAGGAAAATTACATGAATTTCAATCTGCACTTACTTGCTAAAATTTGGAACCAGACTCTCAGGGAAAGACAGACTATTTAGGGAAGTTACAGTAAAAACAGGTGCATGCTGCTTCAGGTAAAAGTTGTGATAATCCTTGTGATCTTTGGAAATAAATAAAGCAAAACAATGAAAAATTTGTGAAAGAAAAAAGTGATCACTTAAAACAGACATTTGGCAACAATTAGAGAAAGGTCTGAATTCAGAGCTGGAAACAGACTGACAAAGAAAGTGTATTAGTTGGCTTAGGTGGCACAACAAATTACTAAGGACTCTGTGTGGTTTAAACAACAGAAAGTTATTTCTCATAGTCTGGAGGCTCAAATGCCCAGGATCAAGGTTAGGCCTGTTTGGCTTCTGTTGGGAACGTTATTCCCGGCTTGCATCTTGCTACCTTCTCACTGTATCCTCATGTGATGGGGGGCGGGGGGAGAAAGGCCAGGCGACTCTGTCTTCCTTTTCACCACAACAGCACAGTCCTATTGGATCAGAAACTTGCCCTTAACATTTACTTAACTTTGCTGGGCAGAGAAAGATGGCCAAAGAATCAAAAAGCAGGTGATCAATCATAATACCTTGTTTGAATATTATATCTAGTAAAGGGACACTGAAGAGAGCCAAAAGCCTATGCCACTATGCCTGTCCCCACCCAGCACTTTGCCAACACCTGGTAGAGGGAGACTGAAGTGATTATAGGACTTTGCATTGGACCTCAGGGCTGCCTTGTTGCAGGAAAACACAGCATAGGGCAGAATTCTGCCCATGGAGAGAGTAGCCTGACTAGAGGGAAATATTCCCTCCTGCATAGGAGAAACCTGAGATTCCAACTAACCTCACTAATAGCTGACAAAAAGTAGCCTGGAGCCTGGAAGAAATTATATAGCAGCCAGGCCTCTGAATCTGTAGCATGGCTAGTCCTAGGGTTCTGCTGGATTGCAGATAGTTGAATTGGGATCCATATGACCCAGTGATATGTCAGGTTTAGTGGCCAAGCCAATAGCTAACTACAGGCAGTACAGCTCGGGGTAGTTTTCTACTTATGGAAGGAAATCAGAAGATGTCAAAGGACTACTGCTTTGCAAATTGGGTTGCATTGAGGTCAGCCAGAGTAAGACAATACACTAAGTAGACTTTGGAAGCACCTAATTCGAAGACTAATTTCGTGGACGGCATACTGGATCCTCCCTGGGGCAGAAGGGAATCCACTACCCTGACTGAAAGAATCTAATTCTGGCAGGTTTCAATACCAGCTGACCAAAGGGCCCTTGGGCTTGGAATAGACATAGAGGTAGCCAGGCAAAAGTCATACTGGTTTGGAGAGTGGGCTGGGCTCAGGTGTGACTTGTGTAGTCCCAGCTATGGTAGATGCAAATGAATGCCCATATCATTCCTTCCCCAGCTCCAGCAGCCCCACACAAAGAGGGAGGGAAGACGGTGAGAGACATGTTGTGGTAATACTGGGAATTCTCTCATATCTTACCCAAGTTGTCATAGACAGTATCATGGGGAATCTGCAAGAGTCACAGTGTTGCTGTGGTTGGGGAAACTACAATGCTGATACAGGTGCTGCAATAAAAGCCTTAGACAGCAGCAGTCATTTCTCTTTGAAAATTTGGAAAGCCTCGTCAAGAAAGACTGGTTCAAAGAAGCCCAGACTATGAACATTAGAACAAATACCTACCTGGTCAATCTTCAGACATCCAAGAACATTCCAATAACATAAATATGCAGAAAAATATGATCTCACTAAATGAACTAAATAAGACACCAGTGACCAGCTCCACGGCAATGGAGATATGTGAACTTTCACATAATGAATTCAAAAACAGCTGTCCTGAAATAGCTCAATGAAATTCAAGACAATATAGAGAAGGAATTCAAAAGACTATCAAATAAGTTTAACAAAGAGACTGAAATAATACAAAAAGAATATCAACTAGAAATTCTGGAGTTGAATAATTCAATTAAAAAGTGAAAACTGCATCAGCATTTCTCAGTAGCAAAGTTGATCAAGCAGAAAAAAAGAAGAGTTAAGTTTGAATAGAAGATATTCAAAAGTGCACAAATAGAAGAGTTAAAAGAAAAAATGAAAAACACAAGATCTAGAAAATGTTCTCCAAAGGGCAAATATAATAGCTAACGGCTTTTAAGAGAAGGTGGAAAGAGAGAGATTGGGGAAGAAACTTTATTCAAAGAAAGAATAACAGAGAACTTCCTAAGCCTAGAGAAAGATACCAATTTTAAGCTATAAGAAGGTCATAGAATACCCAGCAGATTTAACTCAAACAAGACTTCTTAAATTAATTTAATAATTCAGGTCCCAAAGTTGATGCGCAAAATATCTTAAGGGAGGCAAGAAAAAACAAACAAATAACATATAAAGGAGCTCCAATACATCTGGCAGAAGAGTTCTCAGTGGAAACCTTAAAGGCAGGAGAGTGTGGCGTGACATATTCAAAGTGCTAAAGCAGGCGGTCAGGCTTAACCCTGGAATAAAACATGCTGAAAACAAGAAGAAGAAATGAAGACTTTCTGAGACAAACAAACAGAAGCTGAGAGATTTCATTAATGGCTTCAAAGAAATGCTAAATAGAACTCTTTGATTTGGAAGAAAAGTACATGAAGAATAAAAAGAAATCATCTGAAAACGTAAAACTCCCCAATAATAATTAACTGTTGCAGAATACTTTCTTGCTGTAAATGTAGTGTATCAGCCACTTATATCTTAAATATGAAGACTTAAAAAAATTGTTAAAAGGCTTAAAGACAAATATATCAAAAATAATAACTACGACAACTTTTTAAAAGATGTACTATACCACACCTAGGTGCATCTTAGAAGGGTACAGGCAAACCTTACTAAATGCAGAATACAAATGTCTTCATACAATAACTAAGAAAATGTCATGAAGGCTATTTTAATCAGTTTGATGAAAATAGTTCAAATTGTATATGAAACCAGCACATTGTACCCCTTGATTTCGCACCTATGATTTAATAATAAAAACAATAAAAAAGGGCGGCACCTGTGGCTCAGCGAGTAGGGCGCCGGCCCCATATACTGAGGCTGTGGGTTCAAACCTGGCCCCGGCTGAACTGCATTAAAAATTAGCCGGGCACTGTGGCGGGCGCCTGTGGTCCCAGCTACTTGGGAGGCTGAGACAAGAGAATCGCTTAAGCCTAAGAGCTGGAGGTTGCTGTGAGCTGTGACTCCACAGCACTCTATGGAGGGCGATAGAGTAAGACTCTGTCTCTACAAAAAAAAAAAAAAAAAAAAGAATAAATAAATAAAATAAAAAAAAGATTTACCATAACTCAAACTTTAGCATTGTTTTATATGAAAACAATGTAACCTAAACATTTGTACCCTTATATCAATATAAAATAAAAATGATTGATAGCATAAAGAGATATAACAGAAACCCAAAAAGCAAACATTTCAGGGAGGGGGATTCTAGTTCCATATAGAGTTTCTTTGAAATTTCTCTTTGCTTGTTTGTTCTTTGTAAGAAGTGTTACCATATGTTTACATTAATTGGTTATAAAATGCTATCTGCATTGTAACCTGCAGTGAAAAATCCTGAAACAAATACCCAAAAAAATAAAAAGCAGGAAACTGAAATGCTCTCCCAAAGACAATAATTTTGTATACAAAGGAAGACAGCAAGAAAGTGAGAAAGAAAGAGGGAGCCACTAAACAACCAGAAATCAAATAATAACATGTCAGTAAAAGCCCTTACTGACCAAGAAGGACATTGAATGTGAACGGACTGAACTCACCAATCAAAAGACAGAGAATGGCTGAATTGATTAAAAAGAAAGGAAGAAAAGACCCAACTATATTTGTATACAAGAAACTCACCTATAAAGACACACACAGTCTAAAAATAAAGGGGTGGAGAAAGATACTCCATGGAGATAGAAACTGAAAAAGAACCGAGGTAGCTATACCTCTATCAGATAAAACAGATTTCCTTTTTTTTTTTTTTTTTGAGACAGAACCTCAAGCTGTCACCTTGGATAGAGTGCCGTGGCATCACAGCTCACAGCAACCTCCAATTCCTGGGCTCCAGCGAGTCTCCTGCCTCC
>CAUYRH010121077.1:0-26758 GCA_963574655.1 Perodicticus potto | reverse complement strand
GATAATTTTTGTAACCATTAGGAAGTGTATTGTCTATGAATTAAAATTATATTTCTTGATTTTGATTTGTCTATCCATTTTTTTCTAAACAAATTTGCATATTCTGCAGTAGACTTTGAAAAATTTATAATTCGATCTTTTGAAAAGGCATTGGTTACATTGAGTTACCTGAGTTCCATCTCTGGGCAACAGTGACAAATGGTCACTTGCAGTGCAAAGATCAAGTGCTGAGAGTGTGAGGTCAGCTACCCTTCACGACACGTAATGGGACTGTCATTTCTCAGGGTCCCCAGCCAAAGGCAGGGTGGCAACAGGGTATAACCATCACTAAGGTGCCATGTCTGGCATCTAAATGGAGTTCAGTAATTCCAGCAGAGCCAAGTTATTAGAGATCTAATTGCCATTGTCTAATAAAATCTTTTGAGGTCTTTGTGAATTGGTTCACTTAAATATTCAATGTATCTACCTAGAAGCCTTTATTAAAAATGTAATTGAGTAAATGTTTAGTTTTCAATTTTAAAACACTCTCATGAGTTAATAAAAAGCATTCAGATAAAAAAAAACAAATAGGGTAGACACATCCTAGAAATTATTAAAACAAATGACCAAATGATGATAATAATAATAAAGATAATAATAATAACAACAGCAGCAAATGTGGTCCTGACACAGGAACAAAATAAAAACCAACCAACCAAACAAAAAATAACCAGCAGAAGAGAATTAAGAGCTCACAAATAGAATCACAGAGATTAAAACATGATACCGGATAAAGATGACACTGCAGTTCAATGAGGAAAGGTTAAATTGTTCGATAATTTCTGTCGAGAAAACCCACTCATCCTATGAAGAAAGGAATGCTAGATTCCTAAGTCATAGCACATTCAAAGGTAAACTACAGATGGATTAAGGACTAAAATGTGAAAGGTAAGCGACTCTAGGCAGTAAAACGTAAAGCAACGAAATCATGTTGAAGATAAAAAAAAGCATGAACAACAAAGTGAAAAAATTGTACATGTGACTACATCAGAATAAGGATTCTGTTAACCAAACAGCAAAACGAAATTAACAAATGAGTGACAAACTAGAAGAGGGTCTAAACCAATAAAATATTAACATTGATAATAAAAATGTCCAGAAGATAAACAAGAAAAAGGTGAAAATCAAACATAATTAGCTAACTCATATATAAGCAAACCTAAATAGCTAATAAATATATGTAGAGATGTTCAGCCTGCCTAGTAATTAAGGAGAGGGTAGATGGAGACTTCCGCCACACTGACCAAAAATTAGACATTCAGATTTCAAGTACTGGTAAGAATGGTAAGGCAGGGAGGAGAAGAGGGAATAAATCCCTTCCACGCCTCGCCGGTAAGAACATACACAGGATCAGGCAATCTGGAGAGAAGTCAGGCAGCAATTTAGTTAAATCATGTGTGCAAAAGTCTGATAAAGTAGCAAACCCATTACACGATGTGGAGATTACAGAAATTCTGCCACAGGTTTACAAGAAGACACATGCATGGTATTGACGACAGTGTTGTGTGTGGGCAGCGAGAAGCCCTGGGGTACTGGGGAACGGGTACACGAAGTCTCACGGATGCCACAGTGAAGTAGACGGCTGCACATCACTGTCTTAATAATGCAGTTAAAGTAAGAAACGGAATGACAACTATAGCACCACGTTACCTTTTCAATTTAAAAACACCCAAAACATAGAGTTTATGCACACAAACCCAGGGACATTCCTCAGTCCCATCAGAGTGCTTGCTGCAAAGGGGAGGAGCTTGGAAATGAAGAAAGAATGAGCAAAATAAAACAACATCAAATGAGAGGCCTTCCACTAACTGGTAACGATGCGCGCCATCCTAGTAAAGCACAGGTCAAGTAGTGTCTGCGTTTGAGAAGTGTCTTCCTTCTACCCACCACCCATAACAAACAACCACACATTTGATCTATGTGCCTAAGCAGAAACTGAGGCTTCTAGATTAAAAGAACATTTAGTTTGTTCACATTCATAAACGTATTCAAACCTAATTCTTATTTCACCCTTAGGCTTGATCAATCTTTATCATTATTGATCAGAAGTACCTCAAGTCTCAGGACCTGATTGAATCAATTTCCACCAACTGGTAACCTTGCCATAGCAACAGCATATTTAAAATGTCTTAAATAATACAGAATACTCTGATCAGCAATGTATTTTCCAGACCTTCAATTAATCCTTCATTCGGAATGAGTATGTTACAGAAGTATTTGTTGCCATCGTGGGTACAACTGACTTCTCTGAAACATTAAAAATTTTAGTTTGAAATGGGATTATTTCTACATTTTCTGCATAGTAGTCATTAGGGTCAGAAAGATCTTTTAACTAATGATGACTTTTAAATTATTAAATTCCCAAATTATACATTTTGATAAAGTATTTAACCCTAATGTCAACATTAGTCAAGGATAGCAACATTATTCCAACAATGTTCAAAACACAAATGATTTATTGGGTTACTTCCATCGTTACTTGTTTTGGGCAACACTGACACTATTCAGTTTGAGTTTCTACTGAAACGGGATGTAACACCTTGGGATGGTTCACAGAAGTTGTCTCAGTTTTCCCTACAGGCACATGAGAAGGGTTCAGCTTTGCAATCCCGGTAACAGTGGAGGATCATAGATGACCAAGAACAATCTGATTGCAGTGATGTTGTTTCTTTAGGATTTCAAGTGTAGCACTATATGTGTGTAAGCTAAAGCCTCACAAATCTTCCCAATGCACACTGAACTAAAAGGTTTTTATTTTGATTTGAGTCATTTTCAATAGAGAACATCATTTTTTAAAAAGTAATATAGGTGAGTGCCAGAAAGCCAAGGAGTCCGACAACAGTTCTAATCCTGACCGTGGAATTTTTTGTTCCCACCCGCTCCCTCCTTTCTTTCATCCTTCTTACCCATCCTTTGGCTCTGGGCTTGGCAATGTCACATGCTTTAGCTAAGGGGATATGAAGGAACACAGCATTCATTTACCACATGAAAGCAGAAGCTTGAACCTGACTATGGGGCTCAGCGGGAGGGGGAGGCGAGTCCTTGCATCAGGAGAACAGCATGCGCCAGGCAGGGGCTGCCCCTTAGCCTGAGCTCAAAGATGGAAACAATTACGAGGCTGAAGCAAGATGAGTAGAGCCCAACAGACTTCAGAAGAGCCAAACCCTGATGACATGTACAGAACACAAACTCTGTCACGCCGTGTAAGTCCCTGAAATCTGGGGTTTGTATGTTATAAACTAGAAAAAGCTAAAGAATATCCTGCCTCAATAGGTGACAACAAATTATCTGTTTTATCCATTTCAAATTAGGACAATTCTTAGTATTTCCCTGTGAGGAATATTATCTAACTTTAATTACTGATCCTTAAACCTACCTTTGACTATATCACCCCTATTTTGATATATATGGATGTTATAGTTATGCATTCATGTATATACATATATACATACATATCAGAGAAAAATCTTGGCACTTGATAGATTATAAAGTCTGGAACGTCTGTAGAAAAACACTAAAATGATGTGATTTGGCCCCAAATATTATATATATGTAACATACAAAGTTTTGAAATGTTTACTTTTTTAGAGCCTTCATTTTATTTTTGGCTTTCCTAGAGATTTACACAGATCTAGCTGGTGACTTTGTTGAAGTCAGAGCAACCCTTCAGCTAAGTTTCCAACAATTCAGTTAAGTTTAAACTTCTGCTATTGTCAGTAGCAATTTAATATCTGAGTTTACCTGCCTGGCAACAGGTAAGGTCATGTGCCTTTATGCTGTAGAAGCAGTAAAATGACTTTGCTTTTATAAGCTTCAGGATCACTGCTAAATGGCCTGCACTCCCAACTAAATGAATGACTTGTACCACAGCAGAATTGCCTTGGTATCTCCAGATGGCTCACTGCCCAACTCACTCACCATTCCCAGGACCAAGACACTGCTTAAAAGGTCAGTAGCGTAACCTAATGAAGATCAAGTTCTTTCATATTTTCAGATGTTGTGAGAGAAGACCATTTTATAAATGTGTTTTTCCATTTTTAAAGGAACAAAATATCTTGCTGAATTGATTGTCCTTGTAGAGATTGTGAGTGGAAAATGCCAGTCACTACAGATGCATGACCTGAGCCTGAGGGCAAGGCGAGCAGGCCTCAGGACAAATCCATTGTTGTCAGCAAATTTGGAACAAACTGCTAAATTTCTACCAGGTGTGACTCCCTGGTCACAAATACCAGTTGAGGAAGCTGGAAACTACTATAACCTAGCTAGTGGAGGAGCTCACCCACACAAGAGCTATTCCTCCAAGACAGATGAGCCTTGCACAAAGCAGGGCTTTGGATGAATTAAGGATGGGTCACCAAGAAGCAACTTTACAGGATTTCTTGTTCTTTACCCCTAAACCCTAAATGTTTATTAGAAACATTAGTAAGCGCTTCATAACCACTCTCAAGGGTCAAAGAGAAAGAAAACACAAGATCTGGAAAAATATGGAACTGCCCATTCTGAAAGAAGGTAATTGCTGCAACATTGTGAAGCAGCCACTGCGTGCCCCTGAGTTTAGGTTTGGGTAACATTACTTGTGGTGACAGACTCTCCCTTTGGCTAACGTTATTTATGGTGGTAGTATCATTGTGGCTAACATTATTTACAGTGGTAGAGTCTCCCTTTGGCTAACATTATGTATAGTGGTAGAGTCTCCCTTTGGCTAATATGCATAGTGGTAGGGTCTTACTTTTTTTTTTTGAGATAGAGTCTCATTTTGTTGCCCTCAGTAGAGTGCTGTGGTGTCACAGCTCATAGCAACCTCAGACTCTTGGGCTTAAGCAATTCTCTTGCCTCAACCTCCCGAGTAGCTGGGACTACAGGTGCCCACCACACCCCTGGCTATTTTTTGGTTGGAGTTGTCATTGTTGTTTAGCAGGCCCAGGCCGGGGTCGAACCCGCCAGCCTCGGTGTATGTGGCTGGTACCCTACCACTGAGCTACAGGCACTGAGCCAAGGCAGAGTCTCACTTTGGCTAACGTTATTTACAGTGGGGGAGTCTCTATTTTGATTCTTTTTGGTCTACCCATCATTCTTCTGGTATAGATTCAAATATGAAGCAAGAAGAAGTCTATTTAAATCTGTTTGAGCTGAAAGCCTGTTGACAATAATGTTGGAACTGCTGTCTCATCATAGACTGTACAAATGTGTCCTGCAAATTTGCTGGTCAAACCAGAATACATTCGCTATGAAATACAGATAACTTCTCTTTTTCTTAAGCAGCCAAGAAAAGAAAACATAAGGTGTTCCACCTAGTATCGAGCAGTAAACATACTTTTCTGAACTTAAATTTTCATGAAAAAGAATAAAATAGTATAGATAAATGATAAATCTAGCAAATTGATGTTAAAGAATTTAGTGTGGGGGATGAGAAAGAAGCAATTTTTAGATTGTGTCTCCTGGTCAGAGATTTAACTTTCAAAGGGTAAAAATGACAGTGGACAAAAAGGTAGAAGTTTTAAGTTGTGGGGTCAGTTCTACCATTGGCTTTTACATATGTCATTAGAAAGTCACTTTCTTCCCCCATAAGACAAGGAAAACAAAATTTCAAGTAGGAAAAACAGAATTTCAGAGATGTCAGACAGAAAGTGATGGGCCAGAATTTGAACCCAGGTCTCTCTCTTAACTCCAAAACTCATCCTATCCAATCTTACTTATATCTCTCAACATGAAATAAAATGACACTTATTTCTCCTTCCACCTTACCACACAGCTTCTCTGAAGAAGAAGAGGAACAGAATTAGCTTTTTCTTTTTTTGCAAAGTGAAAGAATCAGCTTTCTTTCTTTCTTTCTTTCTTTTTTTTTTACAACAGAGATCAGTAAATTCTGTCAAGAGCCAAAGAGTAACTATTTTTAGGCTTTATGGATCATATGTTCTCAGGTGCAATGACTCAGCCCTACCTTTATAGCACAAAGCAAATCAAAGACAATATGTAAGCAAATGTGTGCAGCTGCATCCCCCCAAGTCCCCATGTTTTAAAAACAGGTGGTGGTCAGGTGCCATGTTTCATGCCTATAAATCCCAGCCCTTTGGAAGGCCAAGATAGTATGATCACTTAAGGCTAGGAGTTTGAGACCAGCTTGGGAAACATAGCAAGACCCTGTCTCTACAAAAAAAAAAAGAAAAAAAAAATTAAAAACCAGTTGGGCATGGTGACATACACCTATAGTCCCAGCTAGTTGGGAGGAGGAGTGGGAGAATTGCTTGAGCCCAGGGAGGAGCTTGAGGTTACCGTTAGCTATGGTTAGGCCACTGCACTCCACCCTGAGTGACAGAGTGAGAGACCGTCTCTTAAAACAAACAAACAAACAGAGGTATGGCCATGACAACACCAAAAAGAATAAAAATAATCATGAATAAATTTAATAGAAGAAGTACAAGACTTGTACTATGACAACTACAAAACACTGTTATAAGAAATTAAGGTCTAAATAAACGGAAGGTTATCCCATGTTCATGGATTTGAAGAGAATATTGTTAAAATACTCCAAACCACAGGCTCCGCACAATTCCTCTAATGCCTATCAAGACAGAAGCTAGCTGTTTCTCAGAAATTGATGAGTTTATTCTAAAATTCATATAGAAATGAAAGGAACCCAGAATAGCTAAAACAACATTGAGATAGACGTCACAAAACTAGAGGATTCAAATTTCCAGATTTCACTTACTACAAAACTCCAGTAATCAAGACAGTGTGGTAGTAGCACAATGCTGGACATATAAATCAATAAAACAAAATGGATTGTCTAGAAATTAACCCTTACATTTATGACCAACTGGCTCCTATGCAGCGTGACAAGACAATATAATGGGGGAAAAGTAGTCATTTTAACAAATAGTGCTAGGACCAGCAGATAGCCACATGCAAAAGAATGAAGTTAAATTCACATCTCATACACTCTCATCGAAAAAATCAACTCAAAACAAATCAAAGACCTGAAGCTGAGAGCTAGAACTATAAAAGTCTTAGAAGAAAACATAGGAATGAATTTATATTGCCTCAGATTGGACAACGACTTCTTAGATATGATACCAAAAAACAAGCAGCAAAAACAAAGGACATAAATAGTGCATGAAAGCTAAAAATTTCTGTTTATTGAAGGACACCATCAAGAAGGTGAAAACACAATCTATAAAATAACAGAAAATACTTGGAAATCACATATCAGATAAGAAGCTTGTATCCAGAACATATAAAGAAGTCATGGAGCTCAACAAGAAAAAGAAAATCAACCCACTTTAAAAATGAATAAATAATTTGAATAAAAATTTCTATAGAGAAGACATATAAATTGGTGATAAGCACATAATATGATGCTCAATGCTATCAGTCATCAGAAAAACATAAATCAAACCCATTAGGATGCTGAATGAAGAAAGGATTTGAAGAAACCGAATCCTCATGCACTGCTATGGGAATGTGAAATGGGAGAGCTACTTGGAAAAACAAGTTGGTAGTTCCTCAAAATGTTCAATGTAGAGTTACCTCATTACGTGGCAAGTCCACTCCTAGGGTTACACCCAAGAGAATTGAAAGCATGTGTCCCCACAAAAGCCTGTACATGAATGCTCATAGCAGCATTATTCCTGACAGTCAAAAAGTGGAAATAAATGTCCATCAAATCATGAATGATACATAAAATCTGATATGTCCATATGATGGAACATTATCTGGCCATAGGGAAAGAAATGAAATACTGATACAAACTAGAAAATGGACGAACCTTGAAAACACGCTGCATGAGGTCTGATAATTAAGTTTGCTAACTCATCTCAGATCAAGGGCTATTCCTCATTGCTGAGTTGATCACCTTCAAAGTATGCCCCTCAGCCCTCAGGTGACCACAGTGAATATCAGTAATGAGGGATGTACACTTTTTCGAGGATGAGTTTGTGAACTTAATTGTCAGACCTCGTACAACAGCAGCTCTGATGGCTATTCCAGAAAAGGAGTTCCAAAATTGCTTTGAAGGGAGGACTAGACACCAGCATCGGTGCGCAGCTTCCCGGGGGAGGACCTGGAAGGCGACCACGGTGAGCTCAGCCATGAGGTGCATAGCACTTTTTCTCGGATGAGTTCACAAACTTAACCGTCCAACTGTATAGTCGCCTGTGCCTCACTCACTCTAACTGTAAAATTATTGAATTGGAATAAATGTTCTCCAAAATTGCTTTCAAGAAGAATAAAATTTTCCTTTCTTTTTTTTTTTAAATTATATTCAGAATTGAGATTCCGAGGCTCTTCTGTCACGAACCAGACAATTTAACAGTTTTGGCAAGGCAGCTAAGATTATTAACAGATTGTAGTAACAATGGAGGTTATAAATACTGTTTTTTGATAAAGCACCGATTAATCCTAAGAAAATCCAGGGTGCTGGGCCGCCTGGGCTAGCCGTGCATGGAGGACGTATGGGAGACGCTGGACCAAGTAGCAAGTAGCAAGTTTGCTCCCTCTTTGAACTTGATGACCTACTTCTATCCCAAATAAGGGAAGATAAATGTTTTCCTGAGTTACTCATCTGAGGCTTGCTTATTTGGCTCAAATTTTCAAAATTCATTTTAATACATGTGGATGTGTCAAATTTTGTCACTCCCAGTCCTGGGTTCTCTTTACTCTTCTACCTTTGCTCACTCCCTTATTTTTTCATTCAGTCTTGAGGCTCTAACCCTCATTTTCTGGGGCTGCTGAAATGAAAACTGTGGGGCCATCCCTATCTCTTCTCCTGCCGAACATCCAGTTGATCAGGAAATCTTCAAAATGTTTCCAAAATTGGACCAATTTTCACTACTTCCACAACTACTGCCCTGGTCTACCATCATCTTCCACTTGGGTTTTTGGAAGCTCCTGACAGGTCTTCCTTCTAGCCTGGCCCCTTCCACTTGGGTTTTCAGAAGACCTTACAGGTCTTCCTTCTAGCCTGGCCCATCTTCAGTGCTTCCTGCAGTTCTATGAACACATCAGATAATTCCCACCCTGGGTCCTTACTACAGCCGTCCTTCCACCAGATACCCACTTGGCTAAATTCTTCGCCTTCTTAAATATTTTTTGTTTGTTCGTTTTTATTTTTTGAGATAAGAGTCCCACCCACTCTGTTGCCCAGGCTAGAGTGCCATGGTGTCATAGCTCACAGCAAACCTCAAACTCTTGGGCTCAAGTGATCCTGTTGCCTCAGCCTCCCGAGTAGTGGGGACTACAGGTGCCCACCATAATACCCAGCTGGTTTTTTAACTTTTAGTAGAAAATTAGTGAGTCCCTGTCTCACTCTTAGTCAGGATGGTCTCAAACTCCTGAGCTCAAGTGATCTGCCCATCTTGACCTCCCAGAGTGCCAGGATTACAGGTGTGGGCCATGGCACCGGCCCCACCTTCCTTAAATCTTTGGTTTACTCTCACTTTCTCAAGGAGTTCTCGATCCCCTTATACCACGTTTAATATCTGACCTGCTCCCCCCTGCACCACATTCCTAATCCCTCCAACCTTCTCTAGCTTGTTCTTTTTATCCCTGGAGTCATATCACTTTCTAGGATACTATATAATTTACATGTATGTTTATTGGTTTTGTCTTTCTCTCCATAAGAATGTAAATTTCATGAGGACAGAAATCTTTGGTCACTGAAGTATCTCACATGCCTCAAACAGTGGCCCACATGGGAGATGTGACAATGAACATGTGTTGTATGAGCAAACCAGCCAGTCCTCGTGTATAATGATTTAACTAAATTGCTATGGCCAGGCAGCACTCGTGTGTTCACTATTTGAAATAGTGCCCTCTTGGTCAGATGTTGTCCTGCAAACACTGGTGATCCAGGCTCAGGCCCTGTCATCAGGACTTCGAGCCCACTGAGTTCGAAGTGCCAGAAAAACAAAGATGATTATGTCATATTATTTTACCTTCTGGGGAGAAGAGGTTAATACTGAAGGAAATCACAGATTCGATTTTCCAACAGCATGGAAATATAGGGAAATTATCTAGTCTGCTGTCTTCTCTTTTTTTGTTTAAACATTTTCTTTTGAGTCACAGATTTGTCCCACAGAGTCTAATGAAAGCAATAAGTCTTGGCCTAGGAAAATACTCCCATGAAATATTTGTACAATTTCAGGACCCCTTAAGGACACATGATCCCTTGAGATTTCTTGAATTCTAATTATTAGACTGTACCCAAGAATAGTCAAATCTCTGTGAGGTTCAAAGGTCTACTGAGAAGATTAGCGACACTGTTCAGAAACCCCATTTTCACAGCGTTCCCTCTTGGCAAACTTCTCCTTCGGTCTTTGTGAGGATGAATGAAAGAGCAGTGGGCATGACATAGTCTGTCAGGAGAAGGGCAGACAGATGCTCAGAGCTCTGAAGCCCTGCTAGCACCCAAAAGAGGGAGCTTTCTGTGCTTCAAAGGCCCAGAGCAGTAAAACCTACACACCGTCCCCATTAGCACTGACAAGGTGTCTGTGCATTAGAACAAAGCGGTGGTTGGGCTCTTACTTTTTTGAATTCAGTATTGCCTTGTGCAGACAGTACAGAAGTAAAACAAATTTGAGAAATAATCAAAGTGCCAGCCACAAGGCCAGAGGAGAGGAGAGAAGGCTATGAAAGTGCTGGTGAGAACCATCTCTCCCGGATTGGGAGAGCCAGTGCTGGCCTGGAACTGACTTGCTGTTCCTGCTGACTTTCTATCAACACATGATCAGGAGGAAAAGCCACCACTCACAAAGGCTGTGCCCCATGCCACAGAAACACCGTTTTGATGCCAACTAAGCATATTGGGTTGGGGGAAGGGAGAAGTGGGGAATCAGAGAGCTGGATCACCATTATAAACACTCGGGAGAAAGCTGCCACTGCAGCTTTTAGTTACCCCACCAAATGCTTTCCTGGCTCTGAAAAGTGATGCTCAACACTTGAAAATGTTATAAACAGTAAGGGAAATGTAAAGGGCCTAAATCTCTCCTTTTCTGTCCAGAAGTGCCTTATTAAAAGCACCCTGAAAATAAAGGGGATACATGACATTCAACAGTCTCATCCTATTCCCCCAACCCAATTTTAACTTGCTTCCATGCAGGCTGACATGGGCTCTCAAGAATGAGGGCAGGAGAGTCTATGCAGACGTACAAGAGAGTGGAGTTGCTGTCCTCTCACCCCCAACGGAGCAGCTCCCCAGGATCAGCCTCTACTGAGGTGAGCATTTATATGTAATTGTACAGAAAGCCCACGAGTGTCTAAAGTTACCCACTAACTCCAAATACACTGTGTAAACAGGGAAATAGGAAGAAAATGCATTCTTACCGTTGCTTCTCTCCCACTGTGCACTATCACTACAGCACGTGATAATGGTACTCAAGCAATTAAAGCAATGATTCTTTTTATGTGTCTCATTTCCCAGTAAGTCCAAACATGCTGTCATTACCTCAAGACAAGCCAACCTTTCTCCCCAAGAAAGGAGAGGAGTCATTATTCTGTTGCTGTGTCCCCCAGCCCCAGATCTTTTGAAGACATGAGGAAACAGGCATAGAGAGATCAGAATACTCAGACATCTCAACCATCAACACTGGGGAGCACGGTTTTCATTGCTCTACATAGCAAAACACCGTACTGCACTCATACATTTATATGTCTGTCCTATGGATGCCTTATTCATTTTAGCCTCAGTTGAGGCTCACAAAATGGTACCTCAAAACATGGAGCTTTGGCATGCCAAGTACATTGATCAAGTATTGAAAGGCCTCAGAAATAAGCTTCAGAACAAAGGTCTCTCTTGGACCTTCTCCTGCCCCTGCTCCAAGCACAGAGAGGGGCTCTCTCTGAGTTCCCTCTTCTGACTGAGGGAAGTTTGTCCATAAGAAATACAATTATTTTGGACCCCTTTCTGGAATCTACATTAACCAGGGAAGATTAACTCATCACAGGAGAGGAAGCTTCAAGTGTCCATACCCAGGATACCGCCTGGACAGACCTTTCACCTATTCTTTCAACTATTCTTTTAAGGCTCAGAGATTTCATTTGCATAATTAAGATAACCCTTATTCATAGTGAAATTCTGCCCCCCACCTTCCCATAACTTGTCACCCCTTCTCCCAGAGCCCAGAGGAACTTTGGTCCAGGCTATGGTCCTCTACAATGGCCTACAGTTCCCATTTCACTTTCCCCTGTGAAGAAAGTATTTAAGTTTCAATCACCTGGCCATTCTTTGAGTCTCATATTTTGTGTGGCTCCATGCACATTTGTGTGCCTTTTCTCCTGTTAATCTGTCTATTGTCAGTTTATTTAAAGACTCAGGCTTTCATAGAAGAAAAGAGAGATTCCCTCTGTCCCTACTCTTCCTCTGCCACATCCCAATAACTCACGCACAGTAGGTGCTGAAGACTTGAGTCTTGAATGAACGGACAAATCTGCACCTGTGAGTGTTTGCACATATGTGAGCAAACACACACCAATCAAACACACAGAATAATACATGTTCATGGTTCTAATTCCCTGATTTCAGAATCTATTTTGTTTCTAATGACAGGAATATTAGTTGTTTCCATGGTGCTCCATGGAAAGCTTAAACAGACCTTTCAAGAGCAGAGGTAAGAGAAATGTGCTACACACCTTAACGCTTCACCTTCTTCTGAAATCCAAGAGCACTGAAGATTGGCACTATTTGTAGTGAAAGTTAATCACAGTGGCACCTGGCATTATTATTTATTTTTTATTATTTTACTTTTTAATTAAATCATAACTGTGTACATTGATGCATTTATGGGGTTCAGTGTACTGATTTGATATACAATGTGAAATGTTTACACTGAACTGATGAACACATCCATCACAATTATACTCTTTTCTTAATAGTTTTGAAATGTACCATTTCATCATGCACATTGGGAGGTGAGGTCCTCCCAAATACTCTCTCCCTTCCCACCTCCTCCCTCCTCTCCCCTCTCTCTTCTCTTCCCTTCTACTTTCTGGACTATAGTTATGTTTTACCATTTGTATTAATGTGTAGGTGATTATATATTGATTTCATAGTAGTACTGAGTCCATTGATCACATTTTTTTCCATTCTTGAGATACTTTATTAAGAAGAATATGTTCCAGCTCCATCCAGGTAAACATAAAAGATGTGAAGTTTCCATCTTTTTTTTTATGGCTACATAGTACTCCATGGTGTACATATACCACAATTTGTTAATCCATTCATGGGTTGATGGACACTTGGGCTGTTTCCATGTCTTGGCAATTATGAATTGGGCTGCAATAAACATTCTGGTGTAAATGAAAGTGGCTTTGTTGTAAAATGATTTTTGATCATCTGGGTATACATCTAGTAGAGGAATTGCAGGATCAAATGATAGGTCAACCTTTTAGTTCTTTGAGTATTCTCCAAACTTCTTTCCAAAAAGGTCGTATTAGCTTGCATTCCTGCCAGCAGTGTAGAAGTGTTCACTTCTCTCTGCATTCATGCCAACATCTGAAGTTTGGGGGTTTTGTTATGTGGGCTAGTCTTACTGGAGTTAGATGATATCTCAAAGTGGTTTTGATTTGCATTTGTCTGATGATAAAAAATGATGAGCATTTTTTCATGTGTTTGTAGGCCATGCACCTGTCTTCATTAGAGAAGTTTCTGTCCATGTCTCTTGACCACATAGAAATGGGGTTATTTGTTCTTTTCTTATGGATTAGTTTGAGTTCCCTGTGGAGTCTAGTTATCAGACACTTGTTGGAAACATAACCTGTAAATATCTTCTCCCATTCTGAAGGTTGTCTGTTTGCTTTACTTACAGTGCTCTTGGCCATGCAGAAGCTTTTTAGTTTGATCAGATCCTAGTAATGTACTTTTGGTGTTGCTTGAATTGCCAGGGGGTTCCTCCTCATAAAATATTCTCCCTGGCTAGTTTCTTCAAGATTTTTCCCTGTACTCTCTTTTTTTTGTAGTTTCATGTCTTAGGTTTACATCTTTTATCCAGTGAGAATCAATTTTTTTTAATGGTGAAAAGGTGGAAGTCCTGTTTTAGTCTTTTACAGGTCACCAGCCAGTTCACCAAACACCATTTGTTAAATAGCAAGTCTTTCCCCCACTGAATGTTTTTGATAGGTTTATCAAAGATCAAATGACAAGAAGTAGCTGGGTTCATCTTTTGGTTCTCCATTCTGTTTCATAAATCTATCTCTCTGTTTATGTGCCAGTACCAGGATGTTTTGATCACTATAGATTTATAGTACAGCCTGAAGTCTGGTAGTGTGATGCCTCCTGACTTGTTTTAATTTCTGAGTAATGTATTGTCTATTTGAGGTTTTTTCCATATAAAATGAAGCACTTATTTTTACAAGCCCTTTAAGGTATGACAATGGTGCTTTAATAGGGATTGCATTAAATCTGTAGATTGCTTTGGGTAGTATGACATTTTAATAATGTTGATTCTTCCCAGCCCTGAGCATGGTATGTTTTTCCATTTGTTAACATCTCCAGTCATTTCTTTTCTCAAAGTTTCATAATTCTCTTTATAGAGATCTTTCACATCCTTCATTAGGTAAATTCCCAGTTATTTCATCTTCTTTGGCACTATTGTAAAAGAAATAGAGTCCCTGGCTATATTTTCAGCTTGACTATTGTTGGCATATATAAAAGCTACTGATTTGTATTGATTTTGTATCCTGAGATACTGTTGTATTCCTCAATCTCTTCTAAGAGTTTTGTAGTTGAGTCCCTAGGATTTTCCAAGTAGAGGATCATACCATCTGTGAAGAGTGACAGCTTGCTCTCCTCTGACCCCATCTAGATACCCTTGATCACCTTCTCTTGCCTGGCTAAGAGCAGAGGCTAAGACTTCCATTACCATGTTGAATAGCAGGGGAGATGATGGGCATCCTTGTCTAGTTCCAGATCTGAGTGGAAATGTTTTCAATTTTACTCCATTCAATATGATACTGGCTGTGGATTTGCTGTAGATGGCCTCTATTAGTTTAAGAAATGTCCCTTCTATGCCTATTTTCTTAAGTGTTCTGATCATGAAAGGATGCTGGATATCATCAAAAGCTTTTTCTGCATCAATTGAGAAAATCACATGGTCTTTGTTTATTATTGTATTTATGTGATGTATTATATTTATAGATTTGTCTATGTTGAACCAACCTTATAACCCTGGAATAAAACTTGATCATAGTGTATAATTTTTTGAAGTGTTGTTGAATTCTGTTTGCTAAGATCTTATTGAATATTTTGCATCAATATTCATTAATGATATTGGTCTATAATTTTCTTTCTTTGTTTGATCCTTTCCTCGTTTGAGGATCAGGGTGATATTTGCTTCAAAGAATGTGTTGGGAAGTATTCCTTCGTTTTCTATGCTTTGGAAAACGTTGTATAATATAGGTACTAGTTCCTCTTGAAAGGTTTGATAGAATTTGGATGTGAAACCATCTGGTCCTGGATTTTTCTTTTTTGGGAGATTTCTTATTGTTGATGCTATTTCATTGATGATATAGGTCTATTCAAGATTTCTAATTCTTTCTGGTTGATTCTAGGAAGGTGGCATGCTTCCAGATTCTGGTTCATTTCCTTCAGATTTTCATACTTCTGGGAATAGAGTTTTTTGTAGTAATCATAGAGGATTTTTTTTTTAAATTTCTGAGGTGTCTATTGTTATTTCTCCTTTATCATTTCTTATTGACAATATTAGACATTTTACTTTTCTGCCTCTTAGATTGGCCAAAGGTTTATCAATTTTATTAGTCTTTTCATAAAACCAACTTTTTGTTTCATTGATCTTCTGAATGATTCTTTGGTTTTCAATTTCATTTAATTCTGCCCTAATTTTGGTTATTACTTTTCTTCTGCTGCATTTTCAGTTGGAATGTTCTTTCTTTTCCAGTTGCTTGAGATCATCCATTAAGTTGTTAGCTTCCTCTCTTTCTGTTTGCTTGATGAATGCTTCCAAAGCTATAATGACTCTTATGACTGCCTTTGCAGTATCCCATAGGTTGTGATAATATGAGTTTTCATTACCGTTTTGTTCCAAAAAATTGGTGATTTCCTGCTTGATCTTGTCTTTGACACAGATATCATTCAGCCTAAGATTATTTAGTTTCCATGACGTTGTGTGAGTATGAAGATTCCTGGGGCTGTTGAGTTCAACTTTTAGTCCATGGTGGTCCTAGAAAATACAAGGACTAATTTCTATTCTTTTAAATTTGCTGAGGTTAGACTTGTGTCTTAAGATTTGATCAATTTCAGAGGATGATCTGTGGGCTGATGAGAAGAATGTATATTTAGTTTTATTAGGATGAAAATGTTCTGTAGAGGTCTGTTAAATCCATTGTTCTAGGTTCAGGTTTATGTCTAATATTTCTTTGTTTAACTTATTCTTAGAGGATCTAGCTAAGATTAACAAAATGGTGTTAAAATCTCCAACTATTACAGTGCAAGAAGATATCAAGTGGTTAATATCCATTACGGGTTGCTTTATAAATTGAGAAGCATTCTGGTAGGGTGGATAAATGTTAATTATCGAAATCTCTTCACATTGGGTGTTTCCCTTGGCAAATATGTAGTGATCATCCTTATCTTTCTCTCTCTTTCTTGGTTTAAAGCCAATTGCAGCTTATAAAATTACACCCACTGCTTTTTTCTGGTTTCCATTTGTCTGTATTATAGATGTCCATCCCTTCACCCTGAACATATTTTTATCCTTTAAGGTAAGATGAGATTCTTATATTCAGCAGATATCTGGTCTGAATTTATGTATCTGGTCAGCGAACCTATGCCTCTTTAGAGGACAATTTAAACCATTACATTAATTGAGTGAATTGATAAGCATGGTAGTGTTTTGGGTGTCATGTTTTTCAAAAGTTCAGTGGACATTTTTAATCCTTTCACTACTGTGGAATTTGGGTTTTGTTCAAAAATTTCTGAGTGAGTTTACTTTAGTGGTACAGTATTGTGCTGGTCATCATGGAGGATGAGTATGACTATATCCTGGAGAGCTAGTTTAGTTGTGGCAAATTTCTTCAACATGTGTATGTCATTAAAGTATTTGATTTCTTCATCACAAATGAAATGCAGTTTAGCTGGATACAGGATCCTGGCCTGAAAGTTGTTTTGTTTTAGGAGATTGAAGGTTGATGACCATCCTCTTTTGTTTCGAAAAATTTTGGCTGAGAGATCTGCAGTCATTCTAATATTTCTCCCTTTGTAGGTAATGCTCTTCTTACATCTGGCTGCTTGCAGAATTTTTCCTTAATATATACTTTGGCAAAGTTAATAACAATGTGTCTAGGAGATGATTTATTTGGATTGAGTCTTGCTGGGGCTCTGAAACTGTTTACTATCTGAATTTCTGTATATCTTTCAATGTTTGGGAAATTCTCCTCCAAAATCTCTTGGAGTAGAGCATCTGTACCTTTAGGACCATTCTCTTCTCCCTCAGGAATTCCTATAAGACAAACATTTGATCTTTTGGAGTGATCTCACAACTCTCTCAGGGAATGATCAGTTTTTGTTCTCCATTTGTCTGCCTCTTTCAGCATTTGGGAATGTTCAAAAAAGCTTTGTCTTCAATTTCAGGGATCCATTCTTCTGCCTTGTCAACTCTATTACTAAGGGATTATACTGTGTTTTGGAGTTCCTCAACTAACTTTTTCATTTCCTTGAGCTCTGCCATCTCTTTTCTCATTATGTCTATATCTTTTGTGACTTGGGCTTTGAATTCATTAATTTCTTGAGACAACTTTAGAACTACTCTTTGGCTTTCAATTTCTAACTTTTCTTCCATTCTATTCATCTTATTTGCCATCCATATTCTAAATTCTATTTCTGACACTTTGGCCATTTGTCTATGCATGGCATCTTCAGTGGTATCTCCTTGGTCATTCCTTGGAGGGTTTGATCCACTCTGGTTATTCATGTTGCCAGAGTTCTTCTGTTGGTTCTGCCCCATGTTTATTTTCCACCATTTGGTTATTAGAACTGGTAGGGTGAGATTGAATTGGGGTTTCCAGGTAGCAGAGTTAATCAGCCCCTTACCAAAGCACTAGGTATAGGAGATACCTAAAAAGAAACACCTTGGCAACAAGGGAGTGGGGAAGGGATTTAACATCATCAGTCTCTCATTAAAGAGCCTGAGAGCACATAAGAGCACGAGACGAGAACACTGACATTATTGCATAGCAGTCTCCACACGTGTGGTGTCTCACCTCTGTACATAGCCTCAGGAGAGGCTGCTTGGACTAAGACTCATAGACTGCTGCTGAGAGCTTGCAGCTGAGATACTCGCTCCTACTAATACTGACTGTGACTTCTAAGGTGCTTCAGCACCCGAGACCTGAATGAGACATACCCAGAGCGAAAATGTATAGTGGTCCGAGTCCTGACAGTTTAATGGTTTGGAGCTGGTGGCCTGGCATTCCAGCTCCAACAAATGGCGATGAGGATGGGATAGTGGACATGGTCCAAAGGGGAAATAAGCCTTAGCAAACAAAAGAAAAAGTACAAGAAGACATATAAGATTCAGAAATAAGTAGAGCCTGTAGCAAACAAAAGCCTTTAGCAAACAAAAGAAAAAGAGAGAAGAAGAAATATATAAGCAGGAACATAAGATTCAGAAATAAGTAGAGACTTTAGCAAACAAAAGCCATTAAACAGAACCTTTAGCAAACGAAAGCCTTCAGCAAACAAAAGAAACAGAGAGAGGCAAAGTATATGAGAAACAAAAAGGACAAAAAAGGATAAGATTTGGGGGTGAGAGAAGCCTTTGGTAAATTAAAATAGCAAGGGGAAGAAGAAATATATAAGAAGTAAAGGGAAAAGAGAAGTATAAGAAGTTTGGGAAACAAAAAGTAAAGAGAGAGATAAGAAATAAAAAGAAACTAGGAAAGAAACGAGAGGGTCAGTTGAAGAGGGAGATGCACATGGGCTAAGCGTGATCTTAAATTCAAACGGGAGCTCCACTTGAGAAAGCAGGACCTTTGAAAGTCAAAGGGGAACTCTGCTGGAGGAAGTGGGACCTTTGAAAGTGCAACCTTTAAGCCAAAGGGGAACTCCACTTGAGGAAGCAGGACCTTTGAAGATGGGACCATTTAACCGAAGGGGAACCTGCTCTGGAGAAGCAGGACCTTCGACCATGCCAAAAAACGAAATACTCTTTGGCACCCCTTCCTTAGCATGAAGGGGGTGGGAAGAAAAGCAGAAGGGCAAAGAATGAATGAGACTTTTTGGCACCACATCCTTAGTCAAAGGGGTGTGGGGCAGAAAAAAGCTGCTGGAGTAATGTGGAACCTTTGGCAAAAAGAAACCAGAGGGGTACGTCACTTAGAGTAAGTGGACCTCTAGAAAACAGTAGGGAAGAAAGCAGAGGGGGACGTCACTCAGAGTAAGTGGACCTCTGGCAACAGTAACAAAGAAATACAAGAAGTTTGAGATAAGAAGTTTGGCAAAAAGCAAAAAAAAGTATAAGAAGTTTGAAGTAAGAAGTGTAAGATGTTTGTAAGAAGTATAAGAAATTTGAGATAAGATGTTTGGGAAAAGGATAAATGCATAAGAAGTTTGAGATATGGGACCTTAAAACAGAAGGGGAACCTGCGTTAGGGAAGTGGGACTTTTGACCAGGCCAAAGAGGGGCTTGAAATAAATGACTCTTTGGTCCCCATCCTTAGTCAAAGGGGAGCTGGGCAAAACAAAGCTGCTCGAGTAATACAGAACCTTTGACAGAAAAAAAATGTATAAGAAGTTTGAGATAAAAACATGGGAAGAAGTTTGGCAAAAAGAAAAGTATAGGAAGTTTGTAAGACGTATAAGGAGTTTGAGATAAGAAGTTTGGGAGAAGGATTTGGCTCGGCGCCTGTGGCTCAACTGGTTAAGGCGCCAGTCACGTACACCTTGAGCTCGTGGGTTCGAATCCAGCCTGAACCCGCCAAACAACAATGGTGGCTGCAACCAAAAAATGGCCGAGTGTAGTGGGGGTGCCTGTAGTCCCAGCTACTTGGGAGGTGGAGGCAGGAGACTCGCTTGAGCCCAGGAATTGGAGGTTGCTGTGAGCTGTGATGCCACTGCACTCTATCCAGGGCGACAGCTTAAGGCTCTGTCTCAAAAACAAAAAACTCAAGAAGTTTGGGAAAAGGATAAATGTATAAGAAGTTTGAAATAAAATGTTTGGGAAGAAGTTTGTAAGAAGTATAACAAGTATGAGATAAAAAGTTTGGGAACAGATTGTAAGAACTTATCAGTTAGGGAAAGAACCTCTGAACTGCCTTCCCCATATCATTACCCATCGTCAGCAGGAAGCAGTTTAGAACGGTTGTTGCCCCTAGTCCCTTTAAGGCCGTCAAAGTTTCTATGTGGAAGGAAAGGGTTGAAAAAGAAAGCAAGCCAGAAAGACTGTTGGCAAGAGACAGAAAAGCAGATTGAAACTGTAAAGAGTATGGGACAGGACAGACTAAAGGCAGAAGCAGCAAAAGGCAGTGAAAGCAGCAAGACCTTAGGAAAGAAAAAGGATGGAAATGAGAATGGTGACAATGTTAGTTACAAGAGCAGGGGCATGGTCCCCCAGTGAGACTATTTTAAGATACCCAAAACAGGAGGATATGAGGGAGATACCTGAAAAAAAGCACCTTGGCCATAAGGGATTGGGGAAGGGATTGAACATCACTGGTCTCGTTAAAGGGCACGAGGGCACGGAAGGGCAGGAGACGAGAGCAGTGCGTTACTGCACAGCAGTCTCCACACCTGTGCTGCATCATCTCTGGCAACAGCCCCAGGAGAGGTTGCTCGGACTAAGACTGACGTTGCTGCTGAGAGCTCGCTGCTGAGATGCTCGCTCCTGCTAATAGTGACTGTGACTCCTAAGGTGCTTCGCCACCGAGACCTGAATGAGACCAGAGAGAAATGTACAGCGGTCCGCCTCCTACAGGTTAATCAGCTGGAGCTGTCCTGGCTCCGACACAAGGCTTTGTCCCCGCGGCTTATCCCCTACAACCTTACGAAGACCCCTTTCAGAGTTTTGGCCGGAGACCCTGAGGACCTACTTGGTGAGACAGCTCAAGCTGGCTCTGTTTGCAAATAAGCCAACCTCTCCCCTATCCTAAAGAAGCCACAGTATTAGGTTTAAATCTTGGCTGTGGAGAGATACTGACAGCTGTGGTGCCCCGCCCCCACCATTTAGTCCTTTTCTGCTACAGAACTTCCAAGGTCAACCTCAGAGATCCCTTGGGTGGACAGTCCCAGACGCAAGTTACAATCGAATTGTCTTGGGCAGCAGAAACCCTGCTCAACAGGGAGGGATTCAAGGGTCTCCAACAACTCAAATGGTGCCAGGGGTCCATGCCCCCTCCTGCCAGACTCAGTCCACGTTGGTGTCCGCTTCTCTGCTCTCCAGCCCAGTGGGAGCCGGGGCCCAGCCCCACCCCCCCCAACCAAACTCAGTTCACACCGGGCAACCACTCTTCCACTTCAGAGCCGGGGGTTCTACACCCCCTCCCACCAGACACAGCCCAAAACGTGGGTCCACACCACCACCCGCTGGGTAGAGTCATAACCAGGGGACTGCTCCTCCTCCTGCCCAGTGTCCCTTTCTTCCCACACCCTCTTTCTCCCCACTAGCCACAGATTCCGTCCCGATGTTCTGCGGTTCACACTATACCCAGATCTCTCAGGAAAAGACCAAACACTCTGCACTCTGCAGGGCACAGAACTGCAGACCGCCATGCGAGGGGGGAAGGGTGGACTGGGAGTTTAAAATTGTGGGGGAAAATATTTGCTCAATTTTATGCCCAGTAGGGGGTGGTGTCTAGGTTCCCAAGTGGGACCTCCCTGGAGAAAGAGACCTGCAGTTTAGAGGCTCTCTCCAGTGAGGTAAAATGAGGGGTCTTTTCTTCCCTGCTTGCTGGCACAGAGCCCGCTGCCAGCCTCCCACTTGCGGGAGGGGTCTCCTGCTCTCTAGTCCATAGGCTTTGTACCTGTAATTTGTTTTCTTGAATGTTCTTTTTGGAGTCACAGCTTGCTAAACTTCTTTCTTGGCTCAGTTCCCCACTTTTGGCTTCATAGAGTCCGATTCTGTCCAGTTTTTCTCCCTCTGGTCAGCAGCCTCTGCTGAGGGTTGCTACTGGTCAGCCATCTTCCCAGAATTCCCCTGGTCTTATTATTTATTGATTTATTTATTCATTTACTTTGTTTGTGTTTGGCAAGACATTTATTTAGGATAGAGACATTGCCCTACTACAACAGGAAAAATAAGACACATGTACAGTAACTATAACATTTCTCTTTTGTATACACAGATTGGTTTTTTAGTCACCAGGAATATCTAAAATAGGGGTATAAGCCTTCAGGTTTCATTGCTTCTCTGATGAGCTTGGGATTGGGAAACCATTAAATGCTTCTACAAATTATTATATATTTGTCTTTAGTGGAAAGGAGCAGTCAGGTATAAACGTTTGATAAAAGTATGGTTATAGTTAGATTACAATCTGCAAACATTTGAGTTGTCAGCTGGCCACAGAAGGTGTGGTCTGAATGCAAGGTGTCTGAGAAGGGGCCTGACTGGTCACATAACAGGAAGGCCGAGAGCCTGAGACTGTTAAGGAAGAAGGAGAGGAGTGTGTAGAATGTTGAGAGCCTCCTTCCTGGATTTCTGGTTAAAGGAAGGGCTTAAGGTTCATGTTTTGCGAAGGTCATAATCTCACTGAGTCTCTGAGAATTTTTTTCTTTCCCCTATAAGGATGTAGGCAAAGGGAAGAGGAGGAATGGGACAACTATTCTTTATTTACTTATTTCTAAGAGTTTAAAAGTTCTGATTGTGAAAAAAATATAGAAATTTAACAAAGCAGCCAAAACAAATTAGTCTTACAGCTGATGCTCACAATGGCTTACACTATTGTCATACACTGAACTCCAAGTTATCAAGCCAAAACTGTTGACTTGGAAAAGATGGGAGTTACTGTCAATTGTTTCAGCTCCCCAAACTGGATTTGACTGGCACAGGGCTGCGTGAGTGAATCAGATGCTGAAATGCACACTGCATTAGCTGCGGTCTTGTTCCAAAAAATTTTATTCCAGAGATGTGGAAGATGAAACTTATTCAGGGCAGAAATCACGATCCTATCCCCTAGCACAGCATCTGATCCATGGCAGTTGCTCAAGAAATATGTGTTAAATAAATAAAGGACACAAAGGTTCCTTTGGGCTGCTAAGATCAGAACAGTATTTGCGATTATTTTGGAGGTCAGTGTGGGATTTGTACACCCTGGAACAGTTTCTTCTCTTTGCAGCCAGTAATATTTTTCTGTTTATGAAGCACACATATTCTTGCACACCAACATGATGGTCCTGGGCAAGGTGGCACAGACAGACTTGACTGCATTCCTCAGAAGAGCCAGCAATACAACTCTCTGATGGTGACTTGCTTCTCTTTTATCAGAAGATTTGATTTCTTGGGTTTTTAGTCATTTCTTTCTTCCTAGTAGAAGAGGGTACTGGGCTGACCCTGCGCCACAGCCATTGCATCGGCCTCCCGGAAGCCACCACAGGAAGAGGCTCCCGGGCCACAGAGCCACTGGGGCCTTAGTTCTTGCCCTCTTGCCGTCGCTGTGGGTCCTCTGGTGTTATTATTTAAGTGTTCCATATTCATGTATTCTATCCTGTTGATGGGTTGAGAGTTGGTAAAGATTTCAATGAGAAGAAAATCCTAAGAAGAGGTTCTTTGGTGCGCCCCAAGGAACCCAGGTGCTCAAACCATGTGCTGACTTAAAAGAAATGCTGAGCTGAGTCAAGCCCAAGGTCTATCCAGTTCCAAAGTGACAGCAGAAACTCTATGATGGTTTTCGAAGAACAGATTTGTTTTTCATGTGTATAATATTCCTGGTTAGTGTTAAACATAATTCATTAACTAACAACAAACATCTTTCTTCAACAAAAGCCTCAAGGCACAGAGGGCACATTTGTTGTTAGCAACCTTGGCACATTAGCACATTAGAAATGGCCATGCCACTATTGCATTTCCATCATCTATCTGGCCTTCCTGAACCATCCTATTTACAACAGTTTTTCTTAACCTGCTTTATTTTCTTTGATTCACAGCACATACCACTACCTCATACTATATTATATGTGTTTATTTCTATACCATTAATCTCTTTCACTAACACAACTCCATAAGAGCAGGAGAGTTTTCCTCTCTCCTTTTTCCCCAAGGGTCTGGGAAACAGCCTGACACATAGTAGGTTCTCAATAATTATTTGTATAGTAACGTTGCTACATATAAAATTGTTAACTCAGGGAGAGTCAGGAGTCATTTGAGACACAGCAGTGAGGTCTGGAAAGGAGTTAAATGTGTGATATTCTCTCATACACACACACCACCCATACACACAACTAAGCTGGAACGGAAGTCCTCAGGAAATGAACACCTCGAGTCAAGGGGACACTTTCCTCTGCCAACAACAATTGCTAGGATGAAATAGAGCCAATTAGCATGAAAGATTTGGGAAGAGATTTGCTGTGTTCTACCCAGACTAAAAAAAATAAAGGAATTGTTGCAAGTAAGCCAGATGGGGTAGAATGCCATGGAACTTACAGCAGATGGCACTAAAATATTAAACTAACATCATTTCCTTGTGCGCCAAGCCAAGCTCTATATTACCACTGACTACCAAGCCAGTCTATTTAAAAATATGCAGATGAAAACCGAATCCGGCCTTGTTAAATCATTCTGCTAAAAACAACTCCAAGCATTAGCACCTAATGTGGTTTCACACAAGGGGTATGTTAATATTATTCAGGCAAGGTTATGTCTAACAAAGCCGCCCAGAATAGGAGGGGGAAGAGAAGCCCACAGCCTAAGGAATCTGTTCAAAAACAAGCTCAGTGCGGTAAAGCGTGAAAATCTGCTTCTCTGATTTCCATAGCAACAGCAGCCATCCTCAGACACTTTAAAAACCAGATTTGTTTTTCTCCTTTTCAAATACCTTTGCATGGTATTTTTGGCTAATGTTGAAATACAACTGACATTACATAAGGTATAAACACACTGCCTGTCCATTTGCTTCTGATTAGACAGGCAGCTCGTTGTTTTCTCACTAACCCTACAATGGTGATTCCACTGGCACGGGGTAGCACCTGTCTCTCTGGGGATGCCCCAGAAAAGTACTGTCAACTGCAAGTCAGGCTCATTAATATTTACAGGCTGGTGTGGGTTACCCAGCTGGATGGGAAGGTTTTGTCAAGGTTTATAAACCATGCCAAGCAAAGGGCATATTATTGGTCTGCTTCACAAATATCATTTAATGCTTCTGCCACGGAATATTCATTTACTTTCTCACTAAGGTATAGCGACTATCAAGGCCCAGTCACCGAGGAGTCAGCAAGAGATTCAAAAACAGAACCATGTAACGAAGAATCCTATCAACAGTTCTGTGTGTTTATAACATTTCATAGTAAAATATTGGGAATAAAGGCAACACATCTCATCATCAGATATTATACAGACTGAGAGAACTTTCCACTGTTCTCTGTTCTTATTATGGTTAATAAAGCAGAAGAACGTAAAGGAAGAGAGATTTGCTCACTGGCTGTTTAAAACTGACCGACTGAAGGAAGACAAATTTGGAAGGTTCTTGGGAGAATTTTAAAATAAGCTGGCCATTAGATGATGCTAGAATATTTGTTTTATTAAGTGTAATAATGGTCCTATAGCTATATAAGAAAATGTTCCCATTTTCAGAGAAAGACACTGAAGCACTCAAGGGGTGAAATATCTGGGTGGCTGTGACTTAATCTGAAAATGCTTCCATCCAAAGCAGACAAGAGAAATATGACAAAATGATAATTATTGAATCATATATATATATATATATATATATATGTGGAAGTTCATTATACTATTATCTCTACTTGTGCAACTTTGCAGAATAATCTATTTAAAATATCTTGCATTAAGAAGGAAAATGCTAGATAAAATTGGTGCATAGTTGATGTTCAAACTCAGTCAGAAATTTGGCTCAACTAGTTAATGTGTTTTTTTTAACAAAATGATACGACTAACGTGAATAATTTTAAAAATAAATAACAAAATATCTTGGAAAGAAACAGAACGATGAGTTCATTCCTAATCACAAGCAATAACTATTTGAAGAGCCAACCTTTCTCCTTCTTTTAAGGATGACAAAAATATCTAATATTTTATAGGCAATAATTCTTTGTCAGAGCTTGTGAAATGCCTCGTGTGGATCTTTGAAGTGAGTTGATGTACAATTATCTTTTAAAGTACGTAAGTAGTGGACAAAAATGATGAAGCAAAATCCACCAAACGAGCAAGTTGTTACAAGAAGCCTCCTCCCTGCGTGGAGATGGAGACTGCGCAGACCTTGGCCCTGCCGAGGGCCAGTCCAATCTGCCCATAGGGAAGGGGAAAAAAGCAGGAAATAGACGGGAAATATACCCAAGCTCCTTCCCATTTAGGGTAGCTGGAAGCATATGACAAGGAGAGAGCTTTGTGAGAGAAACAGCAGTTATCTGAGGCATTTCCTGTAAGAAATAGATAAACCCTCCAGAATTTGTCTGTCCCCTCTAAAGAGGTGATTCTGTATTTATGACAGTGAGAACACAACTGGATCTCACTCCCAAATGTTACTTCAAATATTCCTGAACAAGCTGATGGCTCAGAAAGTACCGCCCCATAAAAGCACACAGTAGGGGCGACATTTTTTTTTTTTTTTT
>CAUYRH010121074.1:0-21251 GCA_963574655.1 Perodicticus potto | reverse complement strand
TATTCAATAAGATCCTAACAAACAGAATCCAGCAACACACCAAACAAATTATACACCATGACCAAGAGGGCTTTATCCCAGGGTCTCAAGGCTGGTTCAATATACGTAAATCTATAAATGTAATTCAGCACATAAACAAATTAAAAAATAAAGACCGTATGATTCTCTCAATTGATGCAGAAAAAGCTTTTAATATCCAGCATCCCTTCATGATCAGTACATTCTAGAAAACTGGTATAGAAGGGACATTTCTTAAACTAATAGAGGCCATCTACAGCAAACCCACAGCCAATATCGTATTGAGTGAAGTTAAATTGAAATCATTTCCACTTACATCAGGAACCAGGCAAGGTTTTCCATTGTCTCCATTGCTCTTTGACATTGTAATGGAAGTTTTAGCCATTGTAATTAGGGAAGAAAAGGTGATCAAGGGTATCCATATCTGGTCAGAAGAGATCAAACTTTCACTCTTTGCAGATGATATGATTGTATATCTGGAAAACACCAGGGATTCTATTACAAAACTTTTAGAAGTGATGAAGGAATACAGTAGTGTTTCAGGCTACAAAATAAACACTCATAAGTCTGTAGCTTTTATATCTACTAACAACAGCCAAGCCGAAAGAACAGTCAAGGAGTCTATTCCTTTCACAGTAGTGCCAAAAAAGATGAAATATTTGGGAGTTTACCTAAGAAAAGACGTGAAAGATCTCTATAAAGAGAACTATGAACCTCTAAGAAAAGAAATAGCTGAAGATGTTAACAAATGGAAAAACATACCATGCTTATGGAGGGAAGAATCAACATTGTAAAAATGTCCATACTACCCAAAGCAATATACAGTTTTAATGCAATGCCTATTAAAGCTCCACTGTCATCTTTTAAAGATCTCAAAAAAAAAAACAATACTTCATTTTATATGGAATCAGAAAAAACCTCGAATAGCCAAGATATTACTCAGAAATAAAAACAAAGCAGGAGGAATCACGCTATCAGACCTGAGACTGTACTATAAATCTATAGTGATCAAAACAGCATGGTATTGGCACAAAAACAGAGAGGTAGATGTTTGGAACAGAATAGAGAACCAAGAGATGAACCCAGCTACTTACCGTTATTTGATCTTTGACAAGCCAATTAAAAACATTCAGTGGGGAAAAGATTCCCTATTTAAAAACGGTTCTGGGTGAACTAGCTGATGACCTGTAGAAGACTGAAACTGGACCCACACCTCTCACTATTAACTAAGATAGACTCTCATTGGATTAAAGCTTTAAACTTAAGATATGAAACTATAAAAATCCTAGAAGAAAAGTATAGGGAAAACTCTTGAAGGAATCGGCCTGGGAAAATATTTTATGAAGAGGACTCCCCAGGCAATTGAAACAGTATCAAAAATACACTACTGGGACCGGATCAAACTAAAAAGGTTTTGCACAGCCAAGAACACTTTAAGTAAGGCAAGCAGACAGCCCTCAGAAAGGGTGAAAATATTTGCAGGTTATATCTCCGACAAAGGTTTAATAACCAGAATCCACAGAGAACTGAAACATATTAGCAAAAAAGAGAACAAGTGATCTCATCTCATGGTGGGCAAAGGACTTGAACAGAAACTTCTCTAAAGAAGACAGGTGCACGGTCTACAGACACATGAAAAAATACTCACCATCCTAAATCATCAGAGAAATGCAAATTGAAACTACTTTGAGATATCATCTAACTCCAGTAAGATTAGCCCACATCAAAAAATCCCAAAACCAGAGATGTTGGCATGGATGTGGAGAAAAGGGAACACTTCTACATTGCTGGTGGGAATGCAAACTAATATGCTCCTTTTGGAAGGATGTTTGGAGAATACTTAGAGATCTATAAATAGCACTGGCATTCAATCCTACAATTCCTCTACTAGGTATATATCCAGAAGACAAAAAAATCACATTATAACAAAGATATCTGTACCAGAATGTTTATTGCAGCCCAATTCATAATTGTTAAGTCATGGAAGAAGCCCAAATGCCCATCGACCCATGAATGAATTAATAAATTGTGGTACATGCATACCATGGAATATTATGCAGCCTTAACGAAAGATGGAGACTTTACCTCTTTCATGTTTACATGGATGGAGCTGGAACATATTCTTCTTAGCAAAGTATCTCAAGAATGGAAGAAAAGTATCCAACATACTCAGCCCTACTATGAAGCTAATTTACAGCTTTCATATGGAGGCTATAAACCAATTATAGCACAATTTGGAGAAAGTGGTAAGGGAGGCGTTTGGGGAGGATGGTTGGAGGGAGGGCAATTGTGGGGCCACAACTATGGTGCATCTTAGAAGGGTATAGGTGAAACTTACTAAATGGAGAATACAAATGGTTTCATACAATAACTAAGAAAATGCCATGAAACCTATGTTAAAGAGTTTGATGAAAATATTTCAGATTGTATATGAAACCAGCACATTGTACCCCATGATTGCATTAATGTACATGGCTATCATTTAATTAAAAACAAATAAGACATTTATGTTCTATACTTGGTAGATTTGATTTGTACCCTTCAATATGCTCCACAGGTGTGGTCCCACTGTTTACCCTCCCTCTATGGAACCTACCCACTCCCCTCCCATCCCTTTCTACTTCTCGCCTTCATCCTGGGCTATAGTTGTGATCTATCTTTCATAAGAAAGTATGAGTAATTATAAATTGGTTTCATAAAAATATTGAGTACATTGGATACTTTTTCTTCCATTCTTGGCAAACTTTACTCAAAAGTTTTTTTTTTTAAAGAGCAATAAAATTGGTAAGCTTTAAGTAACACTGATGGAAGAAAGGGTGGAAAAAGAAAGAGAGAGAGAAAGAAAGAAAGAAAGAAAGAAGGAAGGAAGGAAGGAAGGAAGGAAGGAAGGGAGGGAGAAAGAAAGAAAAGACAGATAACCATGACCATAAATGAAAAAGGGGAAATCCTTATAAGTCCCACAGACATTAAAAGGATAATAAATATTACAAACAATTTTACATATATAAATTTGACAGCTTTGATTTAATGTAATAACATCACAAATCTATCAAAACTCATCTGTGATGAAATATATAACATATATAGTGCTATATCTGTACTTTATCAAAAGATTAAAAAAAATTTATACAAAAATAAGTTTTTAGATAAAAACCTCCTGAAAAAGAAATCTCCAGATGCAGATTGACTTACTGGTTTTGTGAGTGAATTCTATTAAATATTTAAAGGAAAAAACCATTAATTCTATATACTCTCTTTCAGAAAATCAAAGAAGAGGGAATATTTTACAACTCATTTTTTGAAGCCAGCATGACCTTGTTACTAGAACTGGGCAAAGGCAGTACATAGATACAAACATTCCAGCAGTATTCATCAAGAAAATCAAAGCCATATTTGTTATATTAAAAGGAACAATACACCATGGCAAAGGTAATTTGTCCCCCAAAATGAAAGACTTGCTCATCAAAAATCAGTCAATGTGATTCATCAAATTAACAATCTAAAAACAAAAGAAACACACAATCATATTAATTAATGCAGAAAAAAGTATTTAGTAAGTTATAAAAGGGAACTTCCTTAAGTTGGTAAAGGGCATTTACAAAAACCCTGCAGCTAACATCCCACTCCATGCTGAGAGACAGAATGCTTTCCCTTTAAGATTAGAAAGAAGGCAAAGACAACACTTCCACCATCCCAACTTCCCTCAACTAATCAGTGAACAAACAACCCAGGGTAGATCCATACAATGAGATATAAAAATACTCAGCAACAAAAAGGAACAAACTATTGATACACACACACAACCCCTTACCCACCCAACTGCCACTTTCCTTTCTGGCATCCCTTTTCCCATTTCCTTTAGATTTCCTTCTTGCCCTCTGTCTCTCTGTGTGTTCACCTTCAAACCTGCCCCCAAGAAAATATTTTTACAACAACCACTGGATATGAGTTAGTGAGTTACCTTGTTTAGAGCTGTTTGCATTTTAAGTCTTCTTTCTAAATACTAAATCAGAGTCTCCCTCTCCTTTAACTACAGGCACCCAGGAGCAGGAAGGAGTCGTTTTGGGTCATTCTTCTCTGAATGCCTCTGACATCACTTACTTAGGCAGTTGCCCATGGATAATGTTAGCCCGCCTCTTGGCTGGCTGGAATCTTCTGTTGTTCTCAGTGTTGCCTTTAACTCAGGCTCTTTTATCTCATAGCACAAAATGGCAGCTGGTGGAGATGAAGCTTCCTGGGCTTCCTTATTCATGTTTAGCAGGAGAGAGAGAGAGCATTAACCAATCTTTCAACCATAGAGTGTAACAGAGTTTTGTCAAGAATACGTGGTCACCTCTAAACCGGTAACAATTGCTAAGAGAAATAATGGGCTAGATGTTGGACTAATCAACAGGGGGGAACTGTCTTTCCTGGTGTCTTCATCAGTAGGCACAGCTTTAATTTTAGAGCCTCCCAGACCTGGGTTCTAATCCTGGCTTTCTTCTACTTACTTTAAAGTTGATTATTTTCTGCTTAAAATAAATTTGTAGAAGTTAAGCATAAAGCATTTGGTAGCCAGGAGGCACTCAGTAAATGGTACTAGTATAATTACCCTAGGACCAGCTAGCTGCCAAGAACAGAAAGCATTGTAACGATGGAAACAAATGTAAACAGGAAAATTTTAGCAACCTCTAGTGTACAAAACAGCTTAAATAAATCATTTTTATTGACTCCTACATATAGGAATACACCAGTAGGAGATCAATAGTGAGTCACAGAAATTTGCATAAACAAGACTAGAATTTTATTTCTTAGGACTAAGGGGGAAAGGACAACCTTCCACAGCAGTGGTTTCCAGTCTTGCTGCCAATTAAAATCATCTGGGGAGATTTTAAAAGCCACTTCCCAGACCAACTCCATTAGATTCTCAGAATGGGAGCCGGGGGCTTATGATGTATTGCCAAGTGGGGACTAGTGCTATACAGGTGTGATCTGTGTTTTGTGGATTGAGTGGAGCTTTAAAAAAATGGACTATGTTATTAAGAGCTTCCATTGAAGTCACTGAGATGATATATTTTCTTGACTGCTAAAGACTCTTAAAACTACACCCTACTGGGAGCCTTAGAGAAAGTATAGCCACAAACAGTTTTTAGTTGATCCTGAGAGAGCTGAATTAATATGTTTCTGGTTTGGGTGAATAAGTTCCTATTTTCTGCCCAGTAGGAGTTCTTCTACAACTCTTCTCTATTTGCCACCCACAAATGAATTTTACATTCCCAGAGTCAAAGACAGGGAGGGAACATCCTGAGAGATAGAGAGACTGGGGAGAATAAAACAGAAGGTCCTAGGATTCAGATAAACATTGGTAAAACAAAGAAACGTTCGCTCTAGCAACTTCAAGGAAATAGAGTGTGGAAAGTAATTAGTCATCAACATTTAATTTCAAATCAAGAGGCTCACTAGCTGTTTTGCTGGAGGAAATGTGTATCTTAACTTAAAAGTGCATTTTAATTTAAATATGCCAAGATAATTCAGGTCTGCCTTTCTTATTGTGAATTTAAATAACAATACCATTAGCACATCAGCTCCAATTTTCTCACTTTCACCTCTTCTCTGGAAGCCCATTTTGAGATTTGTCAAAGTGATGTAATCTTGAGTATTTACCAGTAGTGCATTTAATCAAGTCTTTAAATAGTTATCCTGAATTATGGGACTAGTTTAAATGCATTACAATTATCGGCTATAATTCTACACATTAAGGAAGGAACAGAGTATTTAATTTTTCTAATATGTTCTCCCAACACTCAGTAAATAAACTTATTATCTAAAAATTCGAATTCACAGAATTGCCCAAACCATTACAAAATATTTTATAAGGAAAATAAGGTCAAATACCAATATCATACTTTGAAGAATTTGAAAAAAATAGTTATTTGTTTTGTATGGAACCAGACAAAAGACAGTAGAGCCAATGCAATTCTTAGCAATAAAAACAAATTCAGAAGCATCACTTTATCAGACTTCAGGTTATACTACAAGTTGACCAGGATTGAAATAGCATGGTATTGGCATAAAACCAGAGATACATATCTATGAAAAGAATAGAAAACCTAGAGATGAAACCAGCCTTATATTGCTGTCTGATTGTTGACAAACCAAATGAAAGCTCTCACCAGAGAAAAGAATCCCTATTCAATAAATGGTTCTGGGAGAACTGGATAACCCCATGTGAAAGACTGAAAGTGGACCCACACCTCTCACTCATAAAAACTGACTCACAATGGACAAAAGATTTAAATCTAAGACACGAAACAATAAAACCCTAGAAGAAAGTGTGGGGGAAAACTCCTAATGATGTCAGCCTGGGGAAAGGTTTTATGAAGAAGACTCCATTGGCAATTGTAACAACAACAAAAATAAATAATTGGGATTTAATTAAGCTGAAAGTGTCTGCATAGCTAAGGACACAACAATTAACCCAAACAGACAGCCTTCAGAATGGGAAAAGATATTTGCAAGTTACAAATCCAATAAAGGCTTGATAACCAGGATCTACAGAGAACTCAAATTAATCAACAAAAAAAGAGCAACCAATCCCATCTATCACTGGGCATGAAATATGAACAGACCCACTCCAAAGAAGACAGACAAATGTTCAACAAACACATGAAAAAATGCTCATCATCTCTAATTATCAGAGAAATGCAAATCTAAACTACCTTGAGATATCACCTAACCCCAATGAGAATATCTCACTTCACAAAGTCTCAAAGCTATAGATGCTAGTGTGGGCATGGAGAGAAGGGAACACTTTTACACTGTTGGTGGGATTACAAAGTAATACAGCTTCTTAGGAAAGAAGAATGGAGAATCCTTAAATAACTAAAAGTGGATCTTCCATTTGAACCTACAATCTCATTACTAGGCATCTACCCAGAAGAAAAACAAAATCATTCTACCATAAGGATATTTGCATTAGAATGTTTGTAGCAGCTCAATTCACAATCACAGAGAGGTAGAATTACCCTAAGTGCCCATCAACACATGAATGGATTAATAAACTGTGGTAAATTTATACCACAGAGTACTATTCAGCCATAAAAATGTGGAGACTTTACATCTTTTGTATTAATCTGGATGCAGTTGAGAATATTCTCCTTAGTAAAGTATCTCAAGAATGAAAAAGCAAGTATCAAATGTACTCCATACTAATATGAAACCAGCAGATGAAACAATACATGCCCATACAAGAGAAAAACACAATTAAACTCAAGTGGGGTAGAAGGGATAGGAGGAAGGGTCAAGGGGGGTGGTTGGTGTGCTCTCACCTAACTGGCACAGTAAGGGTAAGGGTACATGGCACACCTCCTGGGTGAGGGGCACAACTATAACTTGGATTCTACCTATCAAATGCAAACAAAGTAACCTAATCATTTATACCCTCACATTAGTCTGAAATTTTTTAAAAAGGAAAAGATATTATCAGTTTACCTCGAAAAAACACCGTGCGATAAGAGAAGAAACTTTAAAAAGGCAAAAAAAGAATCATTGATGAATGCTAAGGGTGAAAATTTGATAACATAGTGGGTATTTACATAGTCTCAAAGTTACTTCCCACAAACTATTTATTAATTCCAAGGGGAAGAGAAGCAACTTTGTGGAAAAAACTGGCAGAGAAAACAGAAAGGAAGTAATCAAAGTTAATATTACTAGTAATGGGACAAATATACATCACGTGTCCCCTGCTTTGATGTTTCCTGCCAAAAAAGCACAATCAAAATCTAATCACAAGGAAACATCAGACAAACTCAAATTAAGGCACATTCTACAAAATAACTGACCTGTACTCATCGAAATGTTAAGTTCATGAAGGATTAAAGCAGCCTAAAGAGATATGATATAAATGCAATGTCTGAACTTGAACTGGATTTCTTTTCCCTGTTACTATAAAGAACATTAGTGGGAAAAAATGGCTGAACTTAAATAAGCATAATGTGAAAGGATAATAATAGTATCAGTGATAATTTCCTGATTTTGATCATTTGTACTGTGATTATATAAAAGAATGTGCTTATCTTTAGGAAAATATGTTTTTGAAGTATTTAGGAATAAAAAGAAAGTGCACCTATGACTTGGTTTCAAATATTTATTAAAAATTTACATGCACATAAAATTATATATGTATATACAATTTTATAGAGAGAGAGGGAGAAAAGCAATTCTGACAAATTGTCAACATTTGGAGAATCTGGGCATTATGCTATACTTTGTAATATTTTTGCAATTTTCAATGACTGAAATTATCTCAAATAAAAAGTTAAAAAAAATAAAGCAGAAATCTCTATGTTTCAAGGACAGATAGATGGGATGGGAACTCCCTACAATCTTATCATCTGGTACATCTGGAAAGTGTGGGAAGGTCTTGCTAAATTGGGAAGGGTATTAAATGGAAGGCTTATCCTGTGTCCAGTGAAAAACCATAAGAGTGGCTCCTTGTTTTGATTTAGTCATCAATACTCTGAGAATTTGTGCAAATCCCTGAGCATTTTGGAAATTTGAACTTGAACATGGCAGCCATTATCATTTTTAGTTAAAAGAAAACATTTGTATTTTATTCTAACATATCCTGTTTGGATTTTGCTGGTACAATAGGATTTTGACACTGTGAATTATCCAAGGTGCTTGGACCTTTACAAATAATGTCATTTGCTATTTTTGTTATTATTTTCAAGCATGTTTGCAAATAATTATAAGACTTAATCAGTAAAAGTGTTTTACAAGCCAATCATGGTCTATAAAAGTATACTAATAATAAAATGAATAAAATTGCTCTTCTTTTCTATATGTCCAGAATTATACTTTTACCTACAATCAGAGGTGAGCAGTTTTTCCTGACTTATTCTCTAACATGTTCAGATAAGTTTGTGTCATAAAATTGATCCTAAAATCTGTTGGGAAATATTATCTTCAATGTGCATTTCTTTCACTTGCCTTAGTTGGAAACTGTAAGGACCAATTTCTATACAGAATAGCTCTCTGTCCAGTAGGAAAGGGATTTAGGTGCTGATAAATGTCCATTCATGGCAATTCCCTCACAATCCCTACATGTTTCCTCAACTTTATAATCTGTATCACCTTATCATATCTTTCTCATCTAGTCTCAGCTGGCAATGTGACCCCACATTTTGTATTTAGGAGACAGATTCATGATGGAGAATATTTTGCTTAATAAACGTTTATTGTCTACTAAGTGCTTGGGATAGTACTGGTCTATGAATAGATAGAAAGCATAGTCCGAAGTGTTGACCAGGTATTTGCCAAGCCAGACATAGAGGTTTCCATCCCACGCCTGGAAGGCAAGAGGGGTGTTTACATTAGGCATAGAAGAGAACTGGTATCATCAGCTCTTCAGAGAGGAGAAAGGTTCGCAAATGAAGGGAGAGCAGTGTGACCTACAAATATTAAAGATAGAGAAATAACTTTTTTTTTCTGCTAATAGGTAAAAGTCATTTGTCTGAAGATATTCTTTTTTTTTTTCTTTGTGGTTTTTGGCCTGGGCTGAGTTTGAACCTGTCACCTCCAGTATATGGGCCTGGCACCCTACTCCTTTGAGCCACAGGCACCGCCCTGAAGATATTCTTGAAGAGTCAAAATTTAGGTTAAAGTAAGGGAAGACAATCAACAACCAACACCACGGTTACCAGTGGAAGGACTGAAAGTACTTCTGCCCTCAGATAAACTGGAAATTAGGAACCATAAGTCAGTAGAACTTCTGTAAGTTGACCACCCAAGGAAATGTAACAAACGGGTCAACATACGGAAGTGGTCACCATACGGAACTAGGCCTGCTACTGTACTGATACGTACATGTGGTGCATGTCCAGTCTATGAAAATTAGTCAGCTTAACGAGGGGGTCAATGTAGGGAGGTGGTCAGCTATGGAGCTTCTACAGTAGTTTTGCTTGGAAGAAGATTCAACACTCACCATCCCCTGCATACTATCAGTTATGTAAATTACTCAGGGTATTTAAGCAGGAACTAGTGACAAACTGGTGCCCAAATCACCAGACTTTAAAAGCAAGCCGTGTGATTATAGAGTGGGAAAGTCACCTCCTCTTGGGTCTGTTCAAACCCCAGTAAGAAAATGAGAAATCTATTCAGAGAAAGAGGAGAATTATTAGCTTTCTTATTCCTGTAACATTAGGCTTGCAGACAAAGGGTACTTTCTGGATGATGCCTCATACCTTAAAAACAATAAACAAGCAAATCACTTGGGACTATTCTGCCATCAGAAAATTATCCTTCAACCACATAATATGTGATTACTGAAAGCTCCAGTGGTCATGAGCAGAACCGTGGTTTGTTTATAGCATTGTTAGTTGTAATTTTTTTAATGTATATCACAATTTACTCTCATATGGAAATGCATTTTTGATAAGGGTAAACATTCTACTTCATCTACAAGAAGGCTTTATCGGTGTGGTTAGAATTGCTGAGTGGAACTCTAAAATTACTCATGCATAAAACTGTTGCATTAGTGTAGCCAGAATGCAAACCCACTCACCTGGAAAACGGAAATTACTTCAACAGAAAGTCCTTCTGCAGTGGTAGGGATGAACCTTTTTCTCATTTCAACTTTATTTTCCATTTGGCTTTAGTGCCCATATCTTTGAAAAGTTCTGTTAATTTATTTTTAAATTACCAAAATACAATGACTTCAGGTACTTTTCCCAGAGTTGTTTTTTCGCCAATCCCATAAAATCTCCATATGTCTGTACATTTTGTGGTGAATGGCCAAATGCAAACTTTAATTACAGGGCAGTTCTTCAAGGTGAACTTATTTTCTCCACAGATTAAAGAATCGTTTCCCCCCATTTAATCATGAGCTAAGAAGTACAGGGAATTCCTCCAAACCACCATAACTCTTCTTAATAGAAGAACTAGGACTGAATATGGCAGACAGGATATTCCACACTAGAGGCTTTGATGACATTTCCCCAGAGAAACCAGGCCCTTGTTAAGAAACTGTTATATATAAGCAATAGCTAATTCTCTACTTAAAATGTTTATCTTTTGTCATACTGATTGCCTATAAACAAAAATCTGGTTAAGTCAAATTCCATTTTTAGTTGGATTATTGTTTTCTCATTTTTCCTGATGTTTTAATATTTTAAAGAAAAAAATCTATAGCTATATCGCTATGTTGCACATTAAAACAAATCAAAAAGGATTTGATGTGTTCCCATTCCTTTGAATTAACAGGGTATCAAAATTCTTCCCTCAGATCAAATAGATATTTAAGAATAGGATGAGTTTATTCTCCAAATTAGACCATGCTATAGGCATCATACTGTTACATGTTTGTTTTGTTTATCAGTATTTTGTGGCTATTTTCCAGCTACAGCTCTAACCCATTTTTATAAAAGAGTTACGTAATATTTCACACCCTGGATATACCATAACTCAGTCCCCCATTTCCCTCTGGTGGATACTCAACACAATTAATGTTGCAATAAACATCCACCAGTTTCCAGAAATCCAGAAGTGGCCAGAATGAGCCTTTAGAATTGTAAGTCAGATTATGCCACATCCTTTTTCAAAACCCTTGTTTCTCTATCTCACCAAGTTAGGTCAAAGACCATTTTGCCACTGGACCCCTGCTGACTCCTCAGCCTCACTTTCACTTTCCACCTTACTCATGCACTGGGTAAACTGGTTGTGCTGCTCTGATTACAGGCAGCACGTGGGTGCCTCAGGTTCTTTGCCCTTCCTGCCTTCTCTGCCTGGAAAGCTTTTCTCAGAGATATTCACATGGTCTACTACCACCCTTCATTCAGATCTCTGCCCAAACAGCTCACCCTTAGAAACATCTGCTCTGACCCAGGCTCTGATGCCTTGCCATCTGGCCTCTTAATCCAGCTTTATGTATCTTTGTTGCACAAATCACTCACCTGAAGTTATATTTTACATGTGTGTTTATCGTGTAATGTAACAGATCCAGCAAGAAAAGGCCCCTAATTGTTTCAGCCTGAGTCACCATCTGTCTCAAACCCCCACCCCACATTGGTTTAATTCTGAGAACAGATTACAAGGAAGTTCTCTCTGAGTTCCCTGACTCCCTTGCCAAGCAATGGTAAAAACTCACTCAAGCAGAGTTTCCCAGGTTACTGAGTTCCCCAGGTTACTAAGTGTCCCAAACTGTCCCCCAAGCCACTAAGTTTCCCAAACTGTTTCCATGCCAACTACCATGCAGTAGCCCCCCAGACTGTAACCCCACCTTCTCTGCCTGGAATGCTTTTGCAAAACTGCCACGTTTTGCTTTTGTTTCTTGCTTGCTTACATGGCAATGAAAAGGGTATAAAAATCAGCCTGTTCGACACTTGGGGGCCGTTTGCCTTCCTAGCAGCGGCCCACTGCACAGGAGTAATAAGTCACCTCTGATTTGTACCAAAAGTGGGAGTCTGTGCTTTTCTTACAGGGGGCGACAGTTACAACAGTACCTCTTTAATTAGAATGCTATGTTCATTCATTGTTATGTACCCAGAGCCCATAACTGTGCCTGGTACAGCAATACTTATGGAAATTAATAAATGGATAAATGTTAGCTATTATGATTGTTTTTAATATAATTATGAACCAGTGTTGTACCTTCTTGATTTTTCCTTCCAAATGCTTTGTCATCCACACCTTCTTTCTGTACCCACTGCCGCCACCTGAATCCAAGCCCTTCTCACTCCATCTCTAAATGAGCACTGTCGTCCTCTTTCTGGGCCTCATAAATCCAGTCTCTTTCCTTTCCCCATCCTCTGCCATGTGACTGTCAGGTCAATCTTTCTGAAAAACAACTTAATCACTTCATATCTCCTTTCTAACAGTATAAAGCCTATTATTCACTTGGCCTGATAGCCATTTCTCTTGCAGCTGGTCTCCTTTACCAGCCTAATTTCCCATTACTTCCTTGTATGAACCCTTGCCCCCAGCCAAATTGCTACTTGCTCAAAACTGGTGCTTTTCCATCCTGTAACTTGAGCCACACCATTCACCTCTTCTGTCCCAAACCTTCCTCATTATCCAAAGTTGAGCTTAAATCTTTCATTCTTTGTGACTGCCTCAGAAACAAGATACCTCTCTCTCTCCCTCTCCTTCTTATATATATTTTCTTTATCACCCACTTAGAATTTGTCTTGACTTAAACATATTTTTTACTGACTACATCACTTCATATACTTGTATGTATATATGGGAATATATACTCAGTCTTATTTTCACAAATTATAACCAGTAACTCCAATCAGTCACTTCAGCTTAAGGCTCTCAGGTTGAATTCTTGTCCTGCTTATTATTATGTGAACTTGTACAACTTCTGTAATTTCTGAGTTTCTGTTTCCTTTTCAGTAAAATGTGGATAATAATCATAATATCTCCTTCATGGTGCTATTTTTAGTAGTGGATGAGTTCAACTACAATGCTTAGTACACAGTGGGCTTCAATTAATTATTATTATTCCTTTGTGTGTTGCTCACAAGGCCACTCAATGTATAGTTGGAGGATCTTCAAAGGGGCAGAGAAATATCTGTAACAGCATCAGACCCCCAGTCTGATCATGTGTATTTCACAAAGATTACTACTTTAAGAAAATGTTTATGTTTAGTGCCTCCTTCTTTCTATTTCCTTTTAGACAGTATTGTTTTCACTTGGTCAATGACCAGAATCCATCTGGGTGACACTAAGTTTTCCCTAAATGTTCCTGTTCTTGTGGAAGCACTAATCACAATGTCCTTCCTTCAGTGGAGATGTCAGTAATGCATAAGGATGAAGAGGGTCACTTTCTCAATTAGATTTTTGGAAAGTAAATTTTTCAATCAATGTAGTTACAAGAAATAAGATTATCTGAGCAGCACGACCTTTTCCTGGGATTGATCAGACACACACATTCTAATGTTCAACCAGGAAAGATCTCTTCTTCACAGTCTTGGGTTCTGGTAAGTTGTCCCCACATTACTGAGAAGGTTCCTTCCTGACCTAATGCCTTCTTTTGGGTGATATTACACAGTCTATATTTTTTCTCCTTTCCAATATACTCTTTGTGGTCACAGCAGTTGAGCTGCTGCTAGAGGTCTTGCTCTGTCCTTTCCTTGGTGGTGAATTGACACAGAGAAGAAAATGATGAGAAAGAAAGCCCTGCAGGATTGTCACTGAGTACCACAGTCAGCGGTCAGTGTCTGCATGGGGTGCCATGGGGGACAGAGAAATCTCACAGGACTGATGGGGCAATATAGTTTGGTTTTGTTTCCTGCCTACACAACAGAGACAAAATGGAGAGTTTATAATTTGAGACTGAATGACACATTCAGGTGAATCAAGAAAATCAGCAGCACACAGCACACTAAAATGGGGAACTGGGGAGCACTTAATAAAGAACTGTTTATATTGGTGTGGGCAGGGATTGAGCAGCACAAAGGCCAGAAACAGTGAGCACCCCTATCCATAAGCCCAGATGGGTTGGAGATGGGGAGATTGCCAGAAGCCAGAGAGGATGCTCCTAGGTCTAATAGACAGCTACCTAACGGATGTGACAGTAAAGGGGTTTCTGATCTGGTTCTGGCCTAGCAGGAAGTTAGCTGGAGGACCCTGACTTCTCTCTCCTCCCACCGTGTATCTCCCATAGTACCCCCTGTTGGCTGAACCCAATCAGGAGCAAGAAGACAAGGGTGCCTGCTGATGGCTCCCATAAAGTGCAGCTCCCCAGACACAGAGTAGGTCTGGGGGGCAAAGGAGAAATATGTTCAGTGCTAGGGTTCCAAGTTTAGGTACAAATGGGTATGATAAAACAGGAGAGCAGCCTTACCAAGAATCAATTTAAATGAGACAATGTAACATTTGGGGCTTAAAAACAGAGAAAGTAAGTTTAGGGGGAGAGGGATAAGAGAAGTAACAGCTTAGTGTATGCCTGTGATTCTTTAGAGTTCAGCCAACGTCTTTGGTTTGAACCTTACAAATGAAGGGGCTGTGGGAAGAAGTGCAAGTGAATTTTCAAAAGGGAAATACCCCGACCCCATCTTCTTTCCCCTCATTGGATCCTACCTTTCCCGTTCGTTAATCCCCAAGCCCCAAATTGACTCTTTGAGAGAAGGAAGTCAGTTTCTGTAGAAGATGTAGAGCAAGAAGTGGAAAAAGCTCCCGACTTCACTGGGATATGGTAGAGTCTCAGAGTTTGTGGCACTTCCCTGGCCAAACAGGAATTTATAGCTTAGGAACTATAGGAGATAACCTCTGGTTCAGGAAGAATGCACCCTGGGGCATAAATATCACAAGTCTCTAAAAGAGGAAGACTGTTTGTGAGTTCATTTAAGACACTTGTAGGAGCGACAACAGCAAGACAGTGGAATAGGAGTCTCAGGTTCCACTTCTCCCCAACAGAAAGTTCAACTAGCAACTATCCATAGACCAGAACTTCTTTTGGAAAACCCCAACACTTGGAAATAAGCCTGTGATAGCCTCTTGGTCCACAGAACTGAATAGAAATCAAATTAGAAGGTAAAGGAGAACAGTCTCACTGTAACCAAGAGTTGTAGGGCCTATCCTGCTTCCCTAAAACAGCACAATACCAGACAGAGTGAATCTCTTTGGGTTCATGGTTTCTACAGGAAAAAAAGGGAAAATAGTCAGTTATATGTGTAACATATCTAATATTCTGGGAAACTCACTCTGTTCTCACCTCATAGGGTATACTGAGGGTAAAGGCATGGCTAGGCACCCAGGGTCAGGTAGCAGACAGGAGGCAGAGGTGATGGTGATCAGCCCACAGATATTGGTGGCACCTCTACTTCTGGCAGCTGTGGTACCAGCCAACTTCCCAGTCCCCTGCATAGCTAAGCTGGGAACAATACAGGTTAGACTGAAATAATTTTTGCACATGGGTTCATGTTTAATTTCTCTGTAGTGTGGTTAGCAGGATAACCAGCATGAATTTTAAGTGTGTTTTTCCTCCATATCTGCCCCTTTCATATTCTATAAATTGCATCCCTAGGGCAAGGTTCCTGGAAAACTTTTTTGTGCCATGATCCCATTTATTAGTCTGATGAAATACCTCCTTAGAAAATGCTTTAAATGCCTATCAAAAAGCATAGGATCACCAAGATAAATGGTAATATTAAAGTACTTTTAAATTTATCAAAATATCATTAAATATTATCAAAATACTATTTTTAAAAATAGGTATCAAAATATTATAATGTGATGTATTAAGATATATACTCTTTTATTAATGCATTAAATAACAAAATCTTATGGTGGGGAGGTCTAATAACCACTTTTAAAATTGGCATGTGTGGAATGCTATTTTGTGGGTTTTGCAAGATTTTAACATGATATGAAGTTCATTATGATTTCTACTGGCACCAAAGCCATAGGTACTGGTTCTGCTGCTGTGGTTGTTGCCCACTTTCATAATTACAGAAAATGCAAATTTTAGTTAAAGAATAGTGAAAATAAGGATGTCATTTTAAAATTCAAGTCTGTGGACATTCTGAATTCCATCCATAAACTCTTTGAGAATCCCTGCTATGATCTCATCATCCCTTCTCCATCTCCTTTGTTTCAGAAACAAAGGCAGCGTGAGATGAAAATTTTCAGATGTATAGTTTCAGAGGAGTCTGATTCACCCCATCCCCTGACTTATTCCCTCACCATGAACACTCTAGCTAAAGAATAATGGGCCAGAGGTAAATGGGTAGACCTTCCTCATTTTGAGGAGATGAGGTGAACATTCAAGTACATTACAAGAGATCCAGAGAGCTGACTCAGCACCAAGCTTTCCTCAAAACCATGGCTATGAAGAAACTCCACCACCACCACTATCACTCACATGGTCAGCCTATTACCCAGTTTCCAGTTTGGAGACATGCTCTCTGGTCAATCCCTAAACAATCTGCTTAGCATCCCCCTTCTCCTAGAGACTTCCCACTAAAAAAGAGGACTTGAACATCTTATAAGCTAGTCATGGCATAAAAGGAGAGTCCGAACCTCTGTCTAAATTTTCACTAAACAGAATGCACATAACCAGCCACTTTATACTTGTGATCCAGGTAAACTGGTTGCAAAGCAAAAGAATTCCTGAGCTGAAAAGATATTGAAAGGGGAAACCAATGATAATAGTTGCAGAAAATATGTAGTATCTGAAAATGGACCACAAACCCCATACCCAAATGTGTTTACATTATTTAGAAGAGTCACTGTAATTGCCTTCATTTGCAAACTCAGACATCTCCATCTGCAGCAGTATTTCAAGATTCGAGACAGTTAGGCAAGTTGTGGAAGTATTTTATAGATTTTGAAAATGCTATGGGAGGCATGGGACTGGAGGAGGCTTGTTATACCCACCAGAGGGGGGACTATGGCTCTAAGGCAGCTTCCTGGGTCATGCTAGACTAAGAAGCAAATAAAAGCTGGTAGTTGACACCATTTCAATGACTTGACTTCTAGGTCGCTCCTCTAATCCCAGAGGAGGCATGGCTACCTGAAGGGGTCATTGTGGTTCTACCAACAAAGCTGGGACTTGTTCATACCTCTAAGGCAAAAGTCACATCAGGACGATGAGAAATGTAGTTTACTGCAAAGGTTCCGAATTCCTATTATGCCTCTAGGTCTTCCCTGTCCAAGTTCTGGGAGGTCCTAGGAAATGACTGGAAGAGAAAAGATGATGAGAATGAAGGGCAGGCTGGTGGAGCCTCTTCTCAGGACCCAGTTTCTGTGTTAACAAGTGTTGTGTGAAGTAATTGTGAGCAGCATTACAGAGTGTAAGTCCTACAATTGAAATTGTCTAAAAGAAAAGGCCACAGCTCTCTTAGGTGTGTGGCAAAAAATCTGTATTTTACCTCAACTTATATAGTACTGCACGTACACTTCATAAATCAATAATCTAATAACTCAAACCCAAAGACCCAGGCACTAACCACCTGGCGTCAGGATGTCTACTGCTTAGTTAATAATAACACTTCTAACCTTATCTAAAGTTGTTCTTATGCTAAGTAATTAGAAGTAACATAACATAAAAACTAGAACTCGGGAGATCAAATGGACACAATGTATAACTTTGGGGGACCAAAGGCTATAATTCTTGACCTTTAGTAGACCATCTGGAGGCAGTCATCTATCTTTAGGGGTAGTCTGGAAATTCCTGAGATATACAGAAGCCTGCCTTCAAGCTCTGCCTCCGTGCTCAGGCCAAAAGTCGGCAGACCCTGTCTCTTATGTGACCAGGCCTGTAAAAACAATGGAGTGCTAACCAGGCTTTTCCATTCCGTCTCCCAAAGACTTTTAACTTACTCTCACAGAAATAATCTGTATAAAAGTCTTTCATGTAGGCTTTTGGCTATAGCAAGGGAGAGAACTGTTTTAATAATAAATGTTTGAGACCTAGGCAAAAGGTAAGGACAGGATTCTAGACAGACTCTTCCATTTTATAGATGGGAACCTATGACTCGGAGAGATGGAGTTACTGGCCCAAGATGAGACAGTTTAGACTAAATTACCCAAAACTTGAGTGCAGGTTTTCTGACATCTGGCTATTGTGCTTTCCCACCATTAAAAAAAAATTCTAAGCAAACCATATACTATTTATATCTTGTCTTCATTGCCTTATCTTGGTAGAGGAAGGGAAAGAGGTAGCTGTGGTTTCTTCATGATGAATCTTAAAGATGAAACCTGCAATGAGTGGGACAAGGTGCCAAAATTCCCAAACCTAGTAGGCAGGCACTCTGACTTGGATCATTCAAAAACAATTCACTTCCCCTTACATGCCTTCTAATATTGATGCTAGAAAGTGAAAATTCACCTTCCCAGACTTCCTTGAAGTTAAAAGAGATAGTGGGAGATCTGATGAATGAAATACAAGCTCAAGTTGGCTGGTTCTGCCTCTTCTGCTTCCTGGTTCTTCTTGATCAGAACTTGAGCTTGATGCTGGAAGCATATTGGTCATCTCGGGGTGGTAGAGCAGGAAAGTGCTCAGGCGCTGGTTGGCACCCTGGAGCTGCTATACTTGGCCTGATATGCTTATGCCCAGACTTCTCACTTGAGGCAAATAAATAAATCTTTTCCTTGTGTAGTAAGTCCATGTTATTAGGTTTTATGGCACTTGTGTAAACCATAACCAAAACCATTCACCCTCAGTCTGTGAATCAAAGGTGAAATCAAGAATGGAAAAGGTACGCTAAACCAAAGTTCTGTAGGGTAAAGTTAATATGCTAATCTGAGCTCAAAGCCGACAAGAGTCAGCAAAGAGGCCCGCTTGAAGAAGATAAATAGGTGAAATACTGAGTTTGTATGGAGTGCTTTTGAAGGCCCAGAATGTGACTTATGAATGTGCCTTAGTTGGATAACTCAATGACATTAAATAATCAAGCAGAATGATTCAAAGAAGTTTTAATACTGTATTTTAGGTCATCTAACCTAGTTCCTCTCCTAAGAATAAAATAAATGGCCAGAAGATGGTGTGGAAAAGGGAATACTGAGACTAAAACATGTCAGCAAACCAAATTTCTCTCTGAATTCTGGCACATTGGCACCTGGAGGTGCATCGATGCATTAATGTACACAGTTATGATTTAATAAAAACAATTAAAAAAGAAAGCCAAGCCAAAAAAAATTCTGATAATGGTGTGGATTAAAGGAAAAAGTCAAATGAAAATCAGAAGATATTTTCTCCTGAATGATAATGAAAATTCTATATGAAAATATTAAAACTCATAGGATGTAGCTAAGGTGGCATTTATAAGGGGAATTGATAATGATAAATACAATCTTACAAAGAAAGAAGGTTGAAATGGCAATTATGTAAGAAAGCATTAGAATCAAGAAGTTAGAAAAAGAACAGCAAATTAAACCCAAACAGTTTTAAAATAAGAGATGAGGGCAGCGGTGACTATAGCTCAGTGGGTAGGGCACCGACCACATATACCGAGGCTGGCAGGTTCAAACCCGATCGGGGCCAGCTAAAACCCCAATGACAACTGCAACAACAAAAAAAAGCCAGGTATTGTGATGGGCGCCTGTAGTTCCAGGTACTTGGGAGGCTGAGGCAAGAGAATCACTGAAGCCCAAGAGTTTGAAGTTGCTGTGAGTTGTGCTGCCATGGCATTCTGCCCAGGGCAACAGCTTGAGACTCTGTCTCAAAAAAAAAAAAAAAAAAAGAGAGAGATGAAATTTAAAATGGAGCATTATATAAAGTTAAAAAAACTAAAAATTTTGTTAATTGAAGAGATAAGTAAATTTACTGGACATCTAGAAAACAGGTCAAAAAAGGGACAAGTCACAAATTATTAATATCAGAAATGAGAAGGGGTATATCACTATAGATGCTAGACTTATTAAAAATAATAAGAGGATATCAGGAACTATTTATGCTGATACATTTAGAAATATAGAGAAAATGAGAAATTTCCTATAAAAACAGACCCTACCAAAATTGACAAATAGAAATTTAAAAACCTCAATCATTCTGTATTGAGGGCAGCACCTGTGGCTCAAAGGAGTAGGGCCTTTTTTAAATAAAAATAAAAAACATCCCTGGTCTAGATGACTTTATCAATAGATGCTTCCTGATATTCTTTCTAGGTAAAAGGAAAAGAAGAAACACTTCTTAATGTATTTTGTGATGCCAGCAAAATTTCTACATCAAAATCTGAAAAGAACATGAATGATTGAAGGAAAATATGCCAAGCTCTGTCATGAAATACATATAAGAATTTTTGTAAGTATAGTCAGTTTAATCCTGTGCCATATAAAATGGTTGCTACATTATCACTAAGTGCTGTTTACGCCAGGAATGCAGAAGTCTTAGGATTTGAGAACTAATCAATGTAATTTGACACATTAATAAGACAAAATAAAAAAAAATCATCATGTCAACAGACGCAAAAAAGGGATTTCATAAGACTCAAAATCTATTTGTAATAAAATCTCTTAGCAAACTAGTAAGTGAACTTTATTAATTTGGAAAATTTATATATAAAAATTATGAAATACAGGTAAGAGGAAATAAAACTGTTACAGTCAAATAAAGGTAAGTATAGTACACCTTCTAAATAGATATCCACATGAAGTATTCACCCAGGCCAATGTTTTCAAGAGTGTTCCCCACACTTTCTTCTAGTATTTTTATAGTTTCATGTCTTAAGTTTAAATCTTTGATCCAGTGAGAGTCTATCTTAGTTAATGGTGAAAGGTGAGGGTCCAGTTTCAGTCTTCTGCAGGTC
>CAUYRH010121073.1:0-39918 GCA_963574655.1 Perodicticus potto | reverse complement strand
ATTTTAAATACAAGGCACAATCACCTGAGCCCAGGAGATGGAGGATAGAGGGAGCTATGACTGTACCACTGCACTCTATCTCAGGCAATAGAGCAAGACCCTATCTAAAATAACCAGTTAGAATGGAAGAGAAAGTATCCCTTTACTGGTAGTTTTAGAATTTTTAAATTAAGAACATATTCTTCGTAGCAATGTATCTCAAGAATGGAAGAAAAAGTATCCAATGTACTTAGCCCTAATATAGAGCTAATTTATAGCTTTCATATGAAGGCTAAAACCTTTTCATATGAAGGCTAAAACCTTATAGCACAAGAATTATATACTTTAAATGGATGAAGTGGATGGCATGTGAATTACATCTCAAGAAAAGCTATTACCAAAAAAATTAAAAATACAATTTTTAATAATCCCTCAAGTAAAATAAAATAAGACAAAAATTTTGGTCAACTTTATGTATAAAGAAAATTGTATATGCATATTATTGCTATTTTAATTTAAAAAATTTTTTCATAGAAACACATACACACATACCCAACTCTGGTCAGCCCAGCAGGCTACCTTCAATATAGCACCAATATCAAACTCTGTTTCATCCTGTGTCCATCCATTTAATGTTGGATTCTGTTTCCTGATCCAAGTGGGTAAGTCAATGCTGCTGACAGAATATCATTGAATAATTCTTGCAAGGGTCTTATCAGAGCACCAGGAAGGACAAAAAGCTGTGGCTTCACTAGATTTATAGGAAAAATAGTGTTACAGTGTTTTGTGTCTGCTGGCTAAAAAAGAAAAGAAAAGAAAAGAAAAAATGCATTTATGTGGCACTAATGATTCAAGAAACTGATTTCATTTTAATAGCTCTTGTGATAGCAACATTTTAGAGAAGAAAATATAGTTATAGTTCCCATCATTTTCTAATGTTGGAGGCTTGCATATACCAATAATTGTGAACAGTCAATTGTCCAACCCAATTTACAAGTCAAATATAGCACAAGATTACTCTGCAATTCTGTACTGCACAGATCCGTATCATAATTCTATAAGTACAATTCTTTATTGCATTATATAATGCAATACAGAATTTATGTGTTTCTTTATAAAACTGTTTATCAAATGACAAGTTTTACTTAATGGAAATCCCATTTATAGCACTTATCAATACATACCTGATTTACTACAACTGCTTCCAAAACAAAGACTCAGATGTTCCAGAGATTTATAATTCTCAAGCACCAATATTTCTAAGATTCTAATCATTTTAATTTAAAAAGTACACCAATACAAGAAAGGCCTTCTTTTTTTTTCCTTTCTGTGCTTGCTGTGTAATCTTAGACAAAATTAAATTTTAGGCTTCAATTTTCTCATGGCTAAAAAGGACAGTTAAATTGAAGGAATGTCAAGGAGAAGTGGGATTTTGACAGAAAGAAATGGAATCAGGAATAAATGGTTATTAATCAGACCAGACACGAGTGCATATAACAAAGTAATATGTTTCCCTCCAGTCCAACCCTGAGCCTTTTCTTGGAAATTTGAATCCATATAACTATCTTTATGTTTGAATTCAGTTAAAGACTGCTTATGACCTAAGAAAAATCTATTCAGGCTATTTGTGAAAGTCTTAATATTAAAAAATATATATATACATATATATAGCAGAGATAATCATAGCATTAGACACCTTTATATCAGATAATTATTGTATTGATTTTCCCTCTTGAGACAGTCACAGGTGAGACATGAAGCTGCCAGTATCTGCTGACAGAGAATGATGTGAGAAAAAGTGAAGTGGAGAGGAAAATGGTGTTAGCATTTTGTGCAAAGATGAGCAGCATGTGTTACTCACAAATGAAAAACTAAATTTAAAAAAAACACTTATCGATTTCTGGTTCACAAGAATGCCACTATGGAATACCAAAATTTACTACATTATATTATGAATAAGAAAGGCAGAATGTCATGGCTATTCCCATATGTGTGTCATGAAACCAAGACCAATACATTTAAATATAACCTTGTTAGAGTGTTCTCTATAGACACAAACCCAACAGGTATAAGAGTATGCACTATTTTAAGAACTGTAAATATATTAACTCATTAAATTTTCCCTACAACTTAAAGAGGTCGTAATTAACATTACTCCCATTTTGCTGATGACGAAACTAAAGCACAACAGGGTCAAATAATTTGCCCAAACTTACTATTAGTAAATGGCAGAGCCAAGTTTGAAGTCCCTCTTTGTCTGGTTCTAGAACATGCTCTTAATCTCTCTATGCCTCAATGCCTCTATTTCCCTAATTAACAGAGACAGATGCAGAGTTCTACACTTGTTCTTCCCACATATATAAAAACAATTTTCAAGCCAACCAAAGCACAAGATGCCCCGTCAATAGTTTCTTCTCCTGAGATCCAGCACTCCTAGAGTAAATAATCAAAAAGTATGTTTAATATGTCATGATACTTCAATAAAAATCTAGGTGGCAAGCTATACATATAAATTAGATAAAACCTGAAGCTTATGGAGCCATATAAGCAGTTATAAACCTGAAGATGTTAATGCTAGCAAAGAGACTGAAACAAACAAGATAGTAATTTAAAATATATCCCAGTAAAGCTGACATTTGAAAAATATGTATGTGTGTGTATATATAATATATAATGACAATTTATTTTAATCCGAGGCTATTAAGCACAGTTCTCAAGAACTAAATTGTTATTGAAAGAAATGAAGTAAAAGGATTTTGGCAGTCAGAAAGTAATTTTTTAAAAATTGCCTGAAAAGTTGTACTGGTTGTGAAGTCTTCCAATAATTCAACAGTTGAAGTAAAACTGATAAAAAATAGATGGTAATTGGAAACTGTCAAAATTAATAAAATTTTTTGACTAGCATTATAAAGTCAGAAGAGTCAGTAAGCACATTTACCAGTTCACTGAAATTCTCTGTAAAAGAAAACTGAAATATGAACAATTTTGATGCTCAAATACTTAGAATAAAGAAGTGACATTTTGTGGAAATATTAGTTAATAAAAATATAATTACAGTTCAGCAACTCCATGACTCTGTGTGAAAATTATTTCCTATTGTAAATCACCATTAATACAAATAGTATTTTCTATGTAAATCTTGTCTATTTCCACTACTAAAAGCATTTTCATAATATGTGAGAAAAGAATGGATGATTTTGAGAACAATAATTATGTATGCACTTATAAAGTGAACTATAATAATGAAAGCTAGCATTGAAATACTATGTAAATGTAGAAAAAATTACCTCTATTTCACACTAGGATAAAAAGACAGTAGAATCTCTAAATATGGTGGATGCTAGGCTCTTTTAAGACACGTGGAGACCAATGCTTAATATGATGGCAGCTGATCGGATAATTAGAAGCCTAAATCAAATCTCTACATTCTCTGCTACAATTTGTCCTTTACATCTAGTTACTTAAAACTCCAAACTTCATTTTAACCATCTGTTAAAATGTGATAATATCATGCAGAAATAACTTGAAATAAGATGCCAAGGGCTTCCCACCATGCCGGACACACAGTAGTGCTACACAAATATTAGTTCCCTTCCTCCCATTCTGTCCAAAGTTCTCCCCTCTGGAAAATTTTTCACGTGGTAAAAGTCTTTGAGGAGTTTGTAGACTTGTGAAAATGATGCGGTATGTACTCAAGAAACAGTTAAAGAATATAAGCAACATATGTGCAAAAGTGAGAAGCATAAATACTAAGTGTTCAAAAAACATAGAAATCAAGGAAGGCATAAATGTGGTTACCTATAAGGATCCACAGAGGAGATAAGACCTGCAGAGGATCCTCATACACAAATAGGTTTGGACAAGTGAATGAAAAAGAAGAATTTTCTAATCCATTGGAATAATAGATCTGAGAATTGGCCCTTATTTTCATGACATAGTCCACCCAGCCCAAAGCTCAACTTGGGGAAGCACAGTACCAGACACCGTCTACTTGTCAGAGTTACTTTCCTTAGAGGGCTTTCATCTCATCTCAGGCAGCGACCCAATCCCCCTTTCCAGCACATTTCTTGGCAGGGTCCAAAACTACTTCCTACCCCTGTGTAATTTATGAACAGAAACATAGATATCATTGTTCTGAATCAAGGGGTTGGAGATGTAGCAGAATCCATGGGAGGCAGGGGAACCTGGGTAGGAGGATCTGGTATAGGTGATTCTGATACTCACAGTCTGTCTAAGAACACCTGACATAAATTATATACGGAAGCAATCAACAAGAACCAAACAAGAAATCAGGCAGATGAATAGATGTGGAAAATGAAACAGCTAGAAAAGCAGTATCCAGTTATGTGTGGTCATCAGAAAGGACTGACAAGCATCTCAGGCCAAAGGCATCTGTGTGGGATATTGAATAACTGATCTATGATTGCAGAATGCTGAAAATTTATGCAGGACTTTTCAACAGAGTGTGACCTATGCGGCAGATACTGCCATGTTTCTCTTTCCAAATGAAACAAAAAGGGTACAATCTGTTCGCATACTAAAACAGGGTTATAAAAGGCAACAGACCTATCAAAATCATGGTTTCAGAATCAAAATCATGGATACACAAAGATCAGTCCTATGTACAATGTGGAAATGATAGTTGGACCTCTATCTGAGATTCAGCCACAGCTACAAGCACGTTATTAGGCAAAGTATGCAAAACTGCTGATCATGGCAGGTAAGTGTTTACATGCAAAGGAGAACAGGATTGCTATATATAGCTCCAGTTCACTGATATGCACAGCAAGTACAATGCTTCAGTTCTAAAATAAATGCAAATTACCCTGAGTACTTTTTAGTCTAAATATAGATATAAAAATATGATAATGGCTGTGCTTTCTTTCATATCTAAGCATATTCCTGCCAACCCTGCATTAGTAGGGCACACACTAAGGCATGTCCCCCAGTGGCAGTGATGGATTTTCAGGCTATGACAAATAACACAAATCAAAACAAAGCCAATCAAGAAATGAACCTTATGCCTTTGGACTCATCGGAGCTTGTATTGGTACTTAGGAGTTACAATGAGACTCTAGCAGCTCCTTCACCCCTGACCACATCTCCATTCCATTGCCACCCCCCAGAAAGACAGAAAATAACATTGTCCTCTATGCATTCAGCTCTAATATTAACACATAGTTGCACTAAGCAGGGAGCGGCCACCTTACTTTGGAAACAGAATGGCCTCCAGATCTGCAGGATCTGACTACGTGCTGAGATAGGTGTATTGACCTGAAAATGTTCTCAACCTTTTACACAAGACAATTTTTAGTTTTCTTAAAAAGCTACCCTATAGATTCCCCCAAAGTACCCACCTGCTAAAGAAATTCTTGACTTCACAAGAAAATTCCTAGGCTTATAGCATTATAGAAATAGAAAAATGTGAAGAAAATTGGGAATGGCAGGCCCAGGTTAAGGAGAGAATTTTGAGTGCTCAGTGCATGCCCGGCTCCCACCTTCTTTTGCATGTGGAGAATCTAGGTACTGGAATGAAATATTGGAAAACATTTTTAAATTAAAAAAAAAAAAAGCAGCAAAGGAAGAAGTTAAGCAAAGGCCTCATAGTTGGACCAAAATCTCAGATTTTAAAAAGGTTTGGAAGTTTCATGTGTGAGTCTCTGGAGGAATTGAAGAACATTGAAAAACTGGGAGAGAAAGAGGAAGGATTTTGAGATGTGTTCTCTGAGTTTTGGTTTAGGTCCTATTTATTGGTCTGGAGCGGTGACTTTTTTAAAGGAGATTATGCGAGTAGAATTATTCACCTAAAGACAACATAATTTTTTATAACTATAAGATGATTAAATACATTAATTAATATATGTAAAGAAAGATGACATAGAAAGATTAGTTTTTAATGAAGCATTGTTCAAAAGTAGGACTAAAAATGTAGGGCTGTTAGTCATAAAATCATACGGAACCAACAAGGAGATGCCCCAAGTCTTATGCTTGTAGAGCCCTTCAAGGGCCGTCTAAGAGAAGTCCTTGGACGTGGCCAAAGACTTCCCCTCCAGTTCCGCAGGTGGGTAACTCCTTTTGACAACCTAATAATTCAGCTTTTTACCGTCTGATATCATTCATATTTCAATCTGATAAGTACACCCCTTTGCTCTGACTCCAGTTTCACCAAGCATATTTTATATGCTTCCTTGTGGTTTCAATCAATTGTCCCATCCTGTAATATATCACTTAGAACTCCTCATGTCAAAGGTTACAGAAAATCTAAGTCTAGGTTATTTAAAAACCAAGCGAACACTCCTATTAGAATGGCTAAAATTAAAAATTTAATAACTCAAAACGCAGTAAGAATGCAGGAAAAGCAAATCACTAGTACATTGCTTGTGGGGATGTAAATTAGCACAACCATGCAGGAAAACAGTTTGGAAATTTCTTTTAAAACTAGGAATAAACTTACCATATGACCCAGCAACTGCATCCTTAGGCATTTATTCCAGGGAAATGAAACATATGTTCATGCAGAACCTGGTATGCAAATGTTCATAATAGCTTATTTGGAATAGCCCAAAACTGGAAACTACTCAAATGCCCTTTAATGAGTGAATGGTTAAATAATATGTGGAACATCCATACATGGAAAACTACTCAAAAATGACAAGGAATAAATTATTGATACATGCAACAAATTAGATGAAACTCAAGACAATTATGCTTGGTGAAAAAGGCATTCTCAAATGGTTATGTTCTATTTATGTCACACTCTTGAAATAACAAAATTATGGCAGTAGAGAACAGATTAGTAGTTGTGAAGAGTCAAGAATGAAGGTCAGGAGTGGTGTGGGCTACCAAGGGATGATACAGTCATTTGTCTTAATCGTGTTGGTGGTTGTATAAAGCTACCTGTGTAATAAAGTGCAGCAACCTGCATGCGTGCATATGAGCACAAACACATGGATGTGGGATGTATGTACAACATAAAATCTGAATGAGACTGCAGATTAGACTGATATCAATTACCTGATTTCCATATTGTACAATAGTCATGCAAAATGTTTACATTTGAGAGGCTGAATGAAGGGCATTTGGGATGTTTTCATGCATTTCTTTGTATTTTCTATGAATCTAAAATTATTTCAAACTAGTAAGTTTTTTAAAAGTACTAAGTAGAAACCATGTGTTTCTTTATTCCCACTATTTATTACATACCATGTCAGCAGGTAAATTGTATTGAAAGAGAAATTTTGACTCCGCAAGTAAATAAATAAAATTATTGGTTAAAGTGAAGGGAAATCTAACTAGTGTGAGCTTTGAGTTTGACCCAACAACTTCATGTGTCACCAAGAGCCCAGTTTCTTTCTGTTTCTACATTCTCCCTTCTTCAAAAGCCGTTTAATTCTGAGTCCATATGATGAGGCATGTGCTCTGTTATATATACTCAGGGGAAGGAAGTGTACTAATGTTCTAGGATTCCAGGAAGGAATTCAGAGATTCATCCTAATTGAACTGCTGAGGTAAGGGAATCATATATTCTGGTTCTTCAAACCTTTGTGGTTTCTTTTTGCCTGAAAAAAATATTATTAGCATTTCCTCCTTTTCATTCTCAAATCTATCTCAATTTGGATAATAAACTCAATGGCCACATGGAATGCCTGAATGAATGTGTTCTGTGCTTATTAGGCTAACCAGGGTCTACATCAAGACCTGATGTTTATGTCAACTTCCCTAAAGTTTCCCAACTAAACTTCAGGGAGAAGAGGAAATAGCTGGTCACTGAGATAGCAATTAAGAGTAGAGTATAAATGTCTAAACACAACAACTAAAGAAGTGAGGTGAAGGCTATGTTAACCAGTTTGATGGAAACATTCCAGATTGTATATAAAATCAGCACATTGTACCCCCAAAATGCAGTAATGTACACAATTATGATCTAATAAAAAATAAATAAAAAGTTAAGATTAAAAAAATAAAAAATGAAATTTTCACCAGATATGGATAGTTATATTTATGATATAAAATTAATAAATTGACCTTCTTCTTTATACTATATATACATATAATTACAGTATATACCAATGACAAAAGATGAATACAAGTCATACTGAGCACCACTTGCAATTACAGAAGTCAATTAAGTCTTAAGTATTACAAATTTAATACAGTTGTTCTCCTTTCTTAAAACATGAGTACGCTTTTTAGGCCCCCTTTGCATATTGCCAAATTTCAAAATGTGTAATTTCTCTAATAAATGTAACTTTAATTAATACTCATATCAATAACTCCTTAAACTTTGCTATAGTTTATATGAAATTTTATTTATCAAAATTAAAAGTTGAAAATAGAATAGTCTAGGTACCAAAAATTGTTTTGTATAATATTTAGTCACACCTTCAATCCTAGCACTTTGGGAAGCTAACATGAGAGGATCACTTAAGTCCAGGAGTTTAAGACCAATCTCGGCAACATTGTGAGACCCCATTTCTATGAAAAAAAAAAATGAAAGTAAATTGAGAAATGGAAAAAATGTTAAATTAAAATTCACACTTCTAAACCAAACATTTATTAAAATAAGAAACTGCAAATAAATAAAGGCAATAAATTACATAACAAACAATTTTCCAAAGCCAAACTATCACCTTCGAAATTAAAGCCTTCCATGTTTTCAATTATTCTGGGCTTTTAGGTAAAATTGCCTCAGGATACCCCCACTAGAAATCCATTTAAAATTTCTTCATCCCAAAACCTATAAACAATGTATTCCATGAGCAGGGACTTTGGGGGGTATGAATACTTATGTTAAAAATTAGATTCACATCCAAATGATCCAAATTATATGACTACAGTAAAATCCACCTGTGGTTTCTGAGGAAAGAAAAAAACACTGTGCCAGGATATTGTTAAACTAGACAACTGCCAAATAAAGCATTGTGATGTTTTCTGAATATAAAACAGAATCGTTCCATAATCATAACTATTAGTCTGTGAGCCATAATAACAAATACCTTTACGTTAATATTGTTCATAGAGAGTATACAAGGTGCTTTAATACATACCATTTTGATTGAATATCATAACTCTTCTGTGAGATTGATTTTAATACCATTTTATAAGTGAGGAAACTAAAGCTCAAAAACTTAGTTGGCTCACTCATAGACAAGCATCTCTGGAACAAACATAACCAGGAGTCTTAATTTCAAGTCCAAATTTTTTCTATCATGCCGCTTTGCATGGTTCATTCATTCATTCATGAAATAACATATTGAACATCCATATCTGCCAGGAATTGTTCTAAATATTGGAATACAAAAGACAAAGTAACGGGAAAACTCCTTTGCCTCCTATATCTAGCAGGAGGTTAGGGGAAGCCTAGATAATCATTCCAAATTAATTGGTAATATCTCAGGAAAAGATTAGTGCTGTGAAAAATAAATCTGAGTTAGAAGAGAGTGACAAGAGATGCTATTAAGTTCTCAAGGAAGTTCTCTTGGATAAGCTTGACATTTGAGGAGAGACCAGAATCTTTTTTATTTATATAAATGTATAGGATACAAGCATAATTGTGTTATATGCATAGAATGCACAGTGGTGAAGTCAGGGCTCTTGGGGCATCCATCACCCAAGTAATGTGTGTTGTGCTCAATGAGTAATCTCTCGTCAGGGACCTGAATCTCAGGGATCAAGCTATGCAGACATGAGGGGCAAGAGAATTCCATGAAGTACATGGTAGCCTGCCTTTTAACATTTTGTTGCTCCCTTCACAGAGTGACTAATGACTTGCCTTCTATTAGCTTGATAATTAACTCTAGATGCAGAGAAAATGCCTTTTATTTACATAAATAAGATTCCTATGAAGGTAAATAAACACCAAATAGCACATCCTTCACACAGAAGCAAAACATGAAAACCACTGGGATTTCTTCCTCTAGCTGGCATGGCTTTTCAATACTCATAACAACCTTTGCAGAATGGAATTGGGGAATTGGGCTTTCCATTTTATTCTTTCTTAAAAAAAAATTACAGATTATCTTTGGAATTGGATTAAAGAAATTTTACCCACAATCTTGTAAGCATCTTTTTAAGACATTTACTAAGAGAAGAGGAGGGTGTATGTTTTTCCTTGTACTTTTTTCACTTTTATTGATATCTTTAAAAAGCATTATAACCATTTTCCATGAGATGTCTCATAAGTCCTCAGCATCGGGTAATGACAGGGGATAGGGTGATATCATTCATTGCTTCTTTAGAATGATATGTTGGAGAGCTGGAAATAAAGAACTCTAATAATTTTGGGGAAACATTAGCAAAATAATTGTTTGGGATAGACCTTATAATGTAGGTAGGATCTATGTCACTGCTGAAATCCACCACCATAATTATCATAAGCTTTTGCTGAGCTCTCACTCTGGGACAGGCCATACACTAAGCACTTCATGTGCATTGTGACAAAAAACCCTGGAAGCCTTATGAAGTACTTACTATTACTGTAATTCTCCTCCTACTAATCAGGAGAGGTTAATGTAGCCTACCCAAGATCCTGAAACTAGCAAACAGCACAGCCAAGAACTGAACCCACTGCGAAAGCCTAGCAGTGTTTTAACAACCAGGGGGGTTGACTAAAAGAAACATGAGATTTAATAGCCACACATAATCCCTTTGCCTCAACTCAAGAAACCTCCAAATTCAAACACAATCCTCTAGATGTCTCGAGTAGTCCGTGAGTTCAATGTATACAAAATGGAACTAGAAATAAAGGAGCAATTCCTTTTGATAATCAAGGAAGATTTGCTGAGCTCCTGCTAGTCCTAGAGCAGAGCTATGAAAGCCATAGTCCTGTCCTCCCATTTGACCAAACACACTGTGTGACAAAAGATGATGCCTGTGTCCTTCCTGGTGCCCAACCTGATGCCTGGGACAGTCAGCATTCATCTGCTGATGAGAAAAGGAAGGGAGGGGGTAGAATCCCCTGCATAGAAGACAAAGCCAGCAGAGAAGCTGAGATTTAAAGTCACTTGAGGAATAACCCATCACCCAGTGCAGAAGTGGCATGGGGGATGTCAGCCCTCCTAAGCCCTTGAGCAAACCCCAGAGGCAGGAAACAGTACCAGCAAGTAATCTCTGACTGTTGAAAGCCAAACCAGTCTAGGCTCAGAACAGCTTTTCCTGCAACTCTTTTCTTCCCTCTCAATATATGGCCTGACAGCTTTTCCTCCAGGCTGTGGGAAAGTGTTCTGACAAGTTTTTATCACCTATTAATTATTGTCTTCTCCCTGAAGAGAAGTATTTTTTTTTGACAAGTTAAAAATCCCCCTCTAGATAAAAATGCCTTCAGTCTTTCTAAGCCACCACTGTTTCTAAAGACTATTTTCTAGAAAGATGCTACAGCAATGTCTTATAGTCATTTTCTAGACCAATATTTGCCCATCAACCAGAACCTGCAGTTATTACTTAATACTCAAAGCAGGAGATAAGTGTCACCCCTAGCAACCAGTGGGAATTCTCAGGTTATCTTGTCCGTGGTTCTCCATCTCATAGTGAACAACTCTAGGAGAGAAATCTGAGGTGAGGAGGGTCTCATGTGTGTTTCTGTCTCTGTGTTTATGTGTCTACACCCAAACTTTTTCCTCTAACCTCCTGTTTCCTGAAGAGAATGGCAGGTTTGGTATAAAGTATACTCATTTGTATTACGAGATACTGGAACAGATCCGGAGAGCTGTGAGTGACGAATGATGCTGAAGAATCCAGAGGAGAAGCAGAGATGAGAAGGGAAAGGGGCAGGAATAGAGAGGTAGTATTCGGTCTGTGTTCCAGAGACAATGACCTACAAAGAGGGTCAGTAGAAGGTGAACATCATGAAAAAGAAACCAAAGAAATGTTACAATCACATACGATGAGGGTAATTTAAGTGGATCCTGAAATAAAAGAAAAAAATCTTTCTTTTTTAATTTTTAATAAATCATAATTGTGTACATTGGTGCAATCATGGGGCACAATGTGTTGACTTTATATACAATCTAAAATATTTTCATTGAACTATTTAACATAGCCTTCATGGCCTTTTAATCACTATATGAAGACATTTATATTCTACATATAGTAATTTTCACTTGTACCCTTGTAAGATGCACCGTAAGTGTGATCCCACCAATCACCCTCCCTCCACCCATGCTCCCCCCTCCCCTCCCCTCCCTTGCCATTTCCCCATTTCTTGTGCTATAACTGGGTTTTAGTCTTCATATGAAAGCTATAGATTAGCTTCATAGTAGGGCTGAGTACATTGGATACGTTTTCTTCCATTCTTGAGATACTTTGCTAAGACGAATATGTTACAGCTCCATCCATGTAAACACAAAAGAGGTAAAGTCTCCATCTTTCTTTAAGGCTGCATAGTATTCCATGTATTAAGATCAGACCACACGGTAGTGCTTTTTATGCATCATTTTATTTCATCCTTGAAAGAGTCCTGTGGAGTGGGGGTCAGCACCCTAGTTTATAGAGGACAGTGAGACTCAGGATCCTTGGGTCACACAGCTGATGGGTGGCAGAACTCATGCTTAAGGTGTGCCTTTTTACCCAGATCTGTGCCTTATTACCCAGTGCTTTTGCCATCATTCATCTCACCTTGGGGGAGAAGGGTGTCTTCTGATACCATATTAGTGTGCTCGGTGCCTTACACTCGGCCTTCCTGCTCTCCTCCCACCCTTTGCTGTCCTGTTCTGTGCCCACTACGGCTCACCTGGATGGGCCATGTGAGTGGGTTTCCATATCCTCTGCCTTCCAGAGGGTTCTGCTAAAAGGGAGGACTGCAGAATACAGGGGAAGAGGAAGATGAGGTCGGGCTGGCTGCCTCTCCTTCTGAAACTCACTGTGAAACAATGGAAACTCTGGTATCCCGTGGGCTCTGGGGACCTCTCTTTCTCTCTTTGCCCCTTCCCCAGACCTGGGTTCTGTCAACCCCAGCTGCAGTTGACTTCTGGTCCTTACTCTTTCCTATTCTATCTCAAGCTCTGAGCCCTGCTCCCAGCTCTCCTGGAGTGGAGTCCGTGACCTCCTTCCCCTGGAGTTTCCTGCCCGCCTACTCTGTACTTGTGCACCCTGGGATGGGCAGGTGGTTAAGAACTTCAGCTTTGAGCTAGAGAGATGTGGGTTCAAACTGCTGCCTGGCCTCAGTTGTGTGACCTTAGGCAAGTTGCTTAGACAATTTGCTTCAGGTTCTTCTTTTTTTTGAAAAGGGACCCCTGAGAGTCTTCACCTCAGAGTGTCATAGTCATAGTAGACCTGATGGACAGCTGGATCCATTTAGTACCCTTTGTGGGTCCCTGCCATCACCCTTGGGCTTTTCCATGTCAAGAGCGTTTTGCTGGCTTTCTACCTTCCCAGGCTCTGGCTCCTCTCCCTGGTGCCAGGTCCTTTTTTCAAGGGCCAGGCATTGTCTACTGTGAGGGCTCAGTGACATGAGGCTGGTAAAGGCTCAGGGTTGATATACAGTGAAGGCTCCTAAGTGGTAGCCATAGGTGTGGCTCACTCTACTTTGCTCCTCCAGACACCCAGTGCCTGACACTCAGGGTCCCCACCATCTAGAAAGTAGCCGGAGCCCACCTTCTAAGCCCCATTTGCTGTGCTGCAATGGTGGGGCCTGCACTGTTCCCCAGGCACCGGCCCTGGTGTTTAACCGGGAGCAGCCACCTCTACTAAGAGAGCCCAGTGCCGTCCAGGCCGTGCTCAACCATTTCCCTGCAAACTCTCCTGGGACTCCGCTCCCTTCCCTGTCCCGTGGAGAGTGAGCTGTCCCCACTTCTCTCCTGTTAGCGTCTTGTGCATTTTAATGAAACACATCTCTGGCTACCTCTAGGAACATTCATTTACTCTGCTTTAAAAATAAAGAAAGCTCCTTGAAGAAGGGAGCTTTGTGTTTATGTCCCTTGTGTCATGGGCAGGGCCTAGAATGAATTAAAAAAATGATCTGGGAGGAGAGGAGTGGACCCGCTCCCACGGCATGTAGCCCAGTTGGGGCTTCACTTAATCCTCCTTAATAAAGGCCCATTTCCTGCTTCTCCCCCATCTGGCCTTTGTCCACAGCTCACCTCACCCTAAGATGGGCATCTAGTCTTCCACGCCAAGGCATGGTCCCTATCAGAAGGACTCCTGTTACCTAACCAAATGGCCTCTTTCCTAGTGGCCTCTAACACAGAGGCACAGAGGATTCAGACCCAAGGGAAGACGCACAGCATTTCCATTTACTTATTTTATTTTTTTCTTCATTTCCATCTTTTAATGTATGTCTTATGTACATAACACACTAGGACAATGGCTTATATATATAATTTATAAGTAAATATGCATCTATTGCATGTTCAAAATTGTTTCATCTGTACGATGCTTGCTCGACTAAGTTTAGAGCTTTCCCAACCATATGCCCTCTTCCTTTTTATTTTTTCATGGAGCAATTCATGTCTGTTAAATTCTACCCATTCCTGGACAACTGAACATGTATGCTTCTTTCTCTGGAATATTCTTCTCTGCAGGGCCTATGGTAATCATTTTATCTGCATTTCCTCTCTGTCACCTATCATAATTCTTTACCATCTATTTTAATTATTTATATAAGTGTCTTAATTCCTGTTCCAGAAACACTCCCATTTATGTTTCTATCTTTTTATCCTTATCTGTTATTCTAATTTCTGTACAGAATAGGTACTTAATATTACTTTGCTGAATAAATGGAATATATGATGTATAGTCCACATTTTTAAGTAGTTCTCTCAATGAAAACCATGACTGATGATCCATCTATGTCTTAATCTAAGCCATCACTTTCTTTTCTATGAAGCCCAAACTTCTATCTTTGCAGAACCATCTCTGCTGTTAGGGAAAGGCAACTAGGAAATGGGAGGGTGTGAGAGGAACACTTATGCCGCTGACCGCTCAAACCATTTTGCAATGTACACTCTGCAATAGTGGAAGTTCACAGGGTTGTGGTCTTGTTGGGGATGAAAGCAGAGAGAGGCCTCAGACTTGGGACTTTTGCATAACACAAGTGTTAGCCAGCAGGGGCTCCTCCTTCTTCTGTCCAAAGAGTGGACAATGTGCTCACCCCTCCCCTCCTCTCCTCTTACCTCCAGAGTCAAACTGTCACCGGCTCTCTTCTATCCAGCCTACAGACACATAAGGAAGGTCCCCATTATTTGGAACAATGCCATTGTCAGGAAGGCCTGAGACTGGTCATAATTAAAATTTGTGCACAGTATTGCTTGGGATCCTCAACCTAAAAGGCCACTAAAGAACACTGAAAGTGTTCTGAGCTGATAAGAGCAGTTCAATATGTTAAATACTTAGTGATCTAAGTGTGTTATTGGTGTGGTGGCTACTGTACATTTGGCCCTCCTGCTACCCCGTTCTATGCCCCCTGCGGCTCACCTGGTTGGGCCACATGAGTGGGTCTCCTTATCCTCTGCCTTCCAGAGGGTTCTGCTGAAACAGGGGAATACACGGGAAGAGGAAGATGATGTCAGACTGGCTGCCTCTCCATCTGAAGTTCACTCACTAAGAAACAAATAAACAATTTGGCTTAGAACTCAAGAGATGTGGGGAAGCTTAGAGGAGAGGTTGATAACAGGTGTCAGGCTTTGACCTTGGTTTTGTTAACCAAGGTCAGAGGGAAAGGGCAGTAGATTTGAGAGGGAATTGTTATAAACAGTAAGGAGCACAGTGAGTGTGAAGTGCTTGGGGGACCACACAGGGACAGGCCTAGGAAGCTCCTTAACAGCGACGGTCTTGAAATCAGAAGAAGGGCCTTGAACATATTTATCTGGCAGCGTTCAACAAGCACTCACTGTGTTGGCTTTGTGAAAGAGCAGCTCATGCGAGGTTCACATAAATTTCCTAGAATTCCCTTTTTTGTATATGTCCTATTAGGTGAATCACAGGGGAGACTCTTGGGGGTTTTGGGGGAGAAAGGCGGCAGTGGCCACTTTACAGGCCATAGGCATACTATATTTAGCAGTCATTTAGTAAAGAGTGATTACCGAAAAGTGTAAAATGTGAATCAAGATTGTCCTGGAAGGGACAGGGCTGTGTACTTTCTAAGGCTCAGTTATGAGTATGTTGCTAATAAAGAGCATTTTCTGACTCTTGGGTTAGAGAACTTTGCTATGTTCCTGCTTTGACTGGTTACACGTGTTGCTTTAGGGGAAAAATAGCAATTTCCAACCCTGACAATATTTACTCATTTCCTATTTGCCCTACAGTACCGGACCTCACCATTAAAGTGATTCAACTATTTGAAAGAAGAGGGAGAATCTGGCCCTACAGCTTTGCTTTATTCTCAAATTCAATGAAAATGGAGATTTCCTTCAGAGCTTTAGATAGGATAGCATCACTGGGGGACTCAGAACCCCTGGTGGAAAAGAGGAGGCCTGTGGACCACCTCCAAGCCTCCTTGACCATCATCTTAGATAAGGTTTTGTTTTGAAATAGAAAGAGGCTTGTTTTGGTTTCAAGAAGGAGAGAACTATTTGTTTCCTTTCATCTTGGGCCAGCTTCTGTAGAGCCAGTCATTGACCTAACGTTTCTGATTAGCCCAGATCTTGGCTTCCCTTTGAAAGCAAAATCCTGGCCTGAGTTTGTAGAGGACTATGATTTCCTGGCTAGAGATTTGCCTGTGTGTTCCTCTTTTCTTCAAAGGGATTTGGATGGTGGGGTCCTCCTGGTTCCCTGGTGGGTCAGGAATGGTTTAGTCTTCAGGCTGGTCTCAGATTCCAGGGATGACTGTTCCAGCTTCTGTGAAAAGAACTGTGCCCCCCTCGCATGTTAGCTCTACCCAGTTCTGCCGGTTTCTTTTGTGCTACCAACTCAGTACTCTGCTGGCTTCAGAACTGGTTCTCTCTGTAGCAATGTCGCTCGTAGCCTGACAATCCTTCACTTTCTAACTATTCCAGTAGCTTTTCCTTGAACTTCTCACTCTTTTCCAGTTCTCCTGTCCTAAGCATGGAATGTGTTAGAGAACACCACTTAAAGGCTCTAGATGTTCCTGTCTTAACAATGGTAATGAGGGCCTACATGAACTAGACCTTAATACTGGCAGGAAGGCAGTCCTTAATACTGCCATGCAAGACATTTCATAGTCCTCAACAATCTTATGGAAGAGACAATGATGATACCATTTTTTGTGGGTGACAAAACTGACTGAGCCTAAGCAACATTTCCAAGGCTACTTGTAAGTACTAGAGCTAGAATTCAAATTTTGCCAGGCACTGATTCCATACTTCTAGCCTCCTCTACTCACCTCCTGTTTTGCTTAAGCCCTCTTTTCCCCACTGCCTGACTGTTAGCAGTGTGCTTGTTAAAACAAAGCTCTAGATCTTATTTCAGCTCATCTAACATGACTTCCCTTGAGTATTTCATTGCAAGGCTAAAAAATTTGAGCATGAGCATCTCAATTAAAGTGCCCTTGAAAAGATTTATTGGTGGATTCCTTTCATCTTGACCATAACTAATCACAGGAAAGGGAAAACAAGACAAGAAGTGGCCAGAAGTACTTTTTGAAACACTACATTGGGTGAAACTGGCACAGAGTAGCTTTTAAGAATACATTCAGTTCTTGCAAGACAGCCTGGAGTCTAAGTGAAATAGAATTTGCAATATAATAAAGGAGATGTCTTTAAAAAATTCATGCCATGCAAGAGGATGGAGAAACTGTCTGATGAAAGTCTCACAATTCTGTAATCAAGTCTCTAGAAATACATGGAGTTGTCTGATGAGAAAACTAGGGCGGTGGTTTCACATTCAAGGACATCCCTTCCTCGCTCTCCTCCTCTTTCCCTCCTTCCTTCCCTCCCTGACTCAAACATTTATTGAGCTCACCCTACCTGCTAATCACTAGGTGCTGATGAGTCAACACAAAAAAATCCGGGGCAAGGGAGGCTTATTTGCAAGTGGAAGACATGATCAACAAATAAATCAGCACCTATGTAATAGGTTAAGTAGTGATGAGCGCTGTGGGGAACAAATAAGGCCGGGTAAGTTACAAGACAGTGATGGCCGCACCCTTTCAGATAGGCTGGAAGGTCTTTGTGATGGAGGCACATTTGAGCAGACAACTGACAGCAAAGTTTTTCAAACTTTTTTTAACCTCACAGCACACTCGAACCTATAGTTAAACTTCTGTGGCACACCTCGATTACGTTGATTAAAAAAAAGGAGTAAGAGAAGAATATATTTAACTGTGCTTTCAACTTCTTTTGAAAATAGTCTAATAAATGATCTTTAAAAATGTTTGCAGCACATCTAAGATCCTCACAGCACAGTAGTGTGCCCTGGCCCACAGGTTGAAAATCATTGCCTGAGAGAATTAAAAGATTATGTATTTGTGAAGAAAGACTACTCCACAAAAAGGAAACTCAGTGCAAAGGCCCTGAGGCCGGAGCAGAGAGACCAGTGCAGCCAGAGTGGGTGAGCAGTGGGAAGAGCAGAGGAAAGAAAGTTGTAGGTTGGAACGCTTGCTGCTTCCTATGGCCTGCAACCAAATCTTTTTCTATTGAGTTTGGAAGCTATTCAGATTGCTTCCAAATCCCCCTCTACCTTTTAGTTGCTGAATAATCGTAGAAAAGATATTTGACCTTACTAAGCCTTTATTTTTCCTCATCTGTAAAACGTGGATTTGAGTAACGATTTTATATCGTTATCGTGAGCATCAAATGAGATAATACCCTCAAGCTTTTAGTCCATTTCTTAGAATATGGGAAATGCTCATAATATTCATTAGCATTAATTCACTCAAAAAAAAAAAAAAAGAAAGTTGTAGAACTGGTCAGGGGTGAAACCAAATAGGACCTCAGAGGCTGGGGTAGGAGTTTTCACTTTTTTCCAAGTATCAGGGGAGGCCACTGGAGGGTTTGAAGCAATAGTGTGACATCATCTCACTTACTTTTTAACATTCTGACATAGTGGGTGATAGGAGACCAAAGGGGACAAAAGGGACAAAAGTAAAAGCAAAGAGCCTGGAAGATTACAGCAGTCATCTAGGCAAGAATCAGGGTGACCTGGAGCTCACTCACTATGGGGACTCACATGCTCTTTCTTCCTACCAAGAGCCTCTTTTCTCTCCTCTTGAACAGAGTGTAGTTTTGTGACTTGCTTTGATTAATAGAACATGGCAGAAACAGGTCCATGCTGTTTCCAGACCTGTTTTTTAAGGAGTCTGGAAGCTTCCATGCCTCCTCTGAGGAAGTCTGGTGCCATGTAAAGATGCCCAGGCTGGACTGCTGAATGATGAGAAGCCTGCAGAGGGAGGGAGAGGCCACAAGCAAGAGTGCTGGTTGGGGTGTAGAAGCTTTCTTAGGCTCTGTCCCTGTCTAGCTGCTGGTTGAATACAGCTGAACAAGTGCCTTTAGCTGGTGCCACTAATGCAAAAGAACTGCCCATCTGAGCCCTGCCTGAGTTTCTGATACACAGGTCTGTGAGCAACAGTTTGGCACAGTTTTAAGCCATTTACTTGTGGGGTGGTTTATTACGTATCCACAGATACCCTAAATTGTTGTTATGATTATCATTATCCCTACCTTGCAGGTCAGGGCCTCATTTGGCTTATAAAGTTTTATTGAAACACATCCAAGCTTATTTGATTCATATTGACTATGACTACTTTCACTCTACATAGCAGAGCTGAGTCATCGTAACAGAGACAATTTCTAATGGTTGGCAAACCTAAAATGTGTATTATTTGACCCTTTACATACAGAAAAGTCTGCTGTTTCCTGTCACAGATGATGTCTTGTGGGATTGAGTAATTGAGATCCCCCAGACTGTTAGTAAAGGCTAGGCCTAAAATCCAAGCCTGTGTGATGCCAAAGAGTTTTGCATCCTGTCATACTGACTTCAAAGATACAGACCTAGGGAAATAAGAAAAAAAACAAAAACAAAAACTGTTGTGTGCTAATGCTATGTATGGTTTGAATGTTGGTCCCTTCCAAAACTCATGTTAAAATTTGTTTGCTGTTAGGGTGGTGTTAAGAGGTGGGCCCTTTGAGAGGTGATAAGGCCCTAGGGCTCTGCTCTCCTGGGTGGGATTGATGCTGTTATAAAAGGGTAAGTTCTGCCCCATTTTGCTATGTTCTGATGCAGCAAGAAGACCCTTGCCAGAAGGCAATGGACTGACCTTGGACTTCCCAGCTTCCAAATCTGTGAGCCAAAGAATTTCTATTCATTCCAAATTACCCATCATAGGCATTATGTTGCAGCAGCACAAGACAGTCTTTAGCCTTAAAGTTAAGTAGCATGATGTCACACTATCTTTTTTGAGAGGGAAAGAAGATTCGGTTTCTCTTCTTTTTATCCTTTATTTTTTATGCTGCATTATGAAGCTATATATACATGGCAAAATTGTGTGGGGATGAGAGCCCTGGGTCTGGAGTTAGAGACCTGGCCCTGTCACCTTGAATCTGTATAAACCTGAGACAGTTACGCAATCCTTATGACATCATCTAAAACAGTGTTTCTCGATTTTTCATTATTGAAGCTTAAGAAACATTTGAGACATCTTTTTCCTCATTGTCCCCTCCCCGTGAAATTTTACTACAATGGATACATACTGTATATCTACTTAAAAGAGCAAAGATATTCACCCCCTTCCCCAAGAACCAGTTTTAACCCCCTTGGGAATGACACGTGTACATGTATTATCCACTTTGGGGATGCATGATCTCTGAGATAATTGAAATTGTTGGAACCACTTGATGCTTGGTTCCCAAAGTGCTAGATCTTGCCCACACTTGCATTTGTTCAGCTATTTAGGGAACTCACCTACCCTGAACAAGGAGGCATTCTAGAAGCCTGACCAGTGTCGCCTCATCCACATTCAATGCCTCTGTGGGGCAGATATTCTTGCCATATCTTTCCTGAAGAGGGAAATGAGGCCCAGAGAAGTCAGTGACGGAACTGGGATCTGGGTTACTCTAACCTTAAAACCATCACTCTTTCTTTCTTTCTTTCTTTCTTTCTTTCTTTCTTTCTTTCTTTCTTTCTTTCTTTCTTTCTTTCTTTCTTTCTTTTTTTTGTAAATTAGAATGAAGTCATTTTATCACCAAGAAGTTGGAATGAGAAAACGGGAAAAAAATAGGGAAAATGTCCCATGATGGTAGTTACAGAATGTATTAGTTAGCTATTCTAGGTACACAGCCACCGTCAAAACTCAGTGCCTTGAAATATGTATTTTTTTTTATGATTCTGCGGGTTGGCTGGGGTCAGCTGGTCTAGACAGGGCTTGGCTAGTGGGTTCCGCCGGCCTTGGCGAGACTCAGTCAACACACCTGTCGTCAGTTGGTGATCAGTCGATGTAGGCTTGGCCAGGTTGAGGGGACTGCTGGGAAGTTTTTCTCATCCTTCTGGCACAAAAGACCTCGACCGGATCTATTCTTTTCATAACAGAGGCAGAGACACAAGGGAGCAAGTGTAATTGGGTAAGCACTTTTCAAGGCTCCAGGTGCTTCTCACAGCTAATTTCCCACAAACCTTCACTCTTAACCAAGAGTAAAAAACAATCTCAAAAGGCAGGATAGTTTTGAATGTGAGGTCTCTTTCTGTTTTTTTCCCAAAGTGGAACTTGTGCTGACTAGAGCAGTGGATCTCAGAGCGTAACTCTTGGACCAGTGGCAGCAGCATCTCCCCGAAACTAGTTACATGTGCAATTGTTTTGCCCCACCCCAGACTTCTTGAATCAGAAATTTTGAAAACCCCCCTCTATCAATTGGGGGTTTTCTACCAACTCTCAGGTGATCCTGATGCAGACTAAATTTTGAGAATCAATGCTGTAGATAGGGATTTTCTTTTGGAAAGGACATCATATCTAGAACATGTTAGTTCTAGCCCAGGAGAAGGGGTTAGGGGAGTATGTTCTTGGTGGCTCTGAAATGCACCAGCAGCTGCTAGGGTGATTTAACCATCTGTCTTAACCATTAGGATGAGTCTGATTTCTCCATTAGAAAATCCCTTTCAGTTTCTTTCCTATGTCTCATCAACTCCCCTAAGCTGCTTTTCTTTGGCTATAAGCACTCTGGCTTCAAAGGACTATTAGGACTTTTTACCATGATCTAAGTCACCTTTATAAATTGTGTCACTGTTTGGAACTTGTATTTCAAGTGTGCTGCCCTAACAGACCTGTTGTTATTTTCTTGGTCAGTCAAAGCTAGGTTTTTCTGTGGTAACAAATAACTTGAGCATTTCAATGGTTTAACTCAAGGATAGAACACTATGGCCCGGGGTCAAATTTGGCCCACTTCTTGTGCTTACAAATAAAGTTTTATTGAAACATGGCTACATGCATGTATTTACATGTCACCTAGGGCTACTTTATGTTACATATAAGCAGAGTTGAGCAAAGTTGAGCAAATGGCTTATATAATTGAAAGTATTTACTATCTGGCCCTTTAGAGAGAAAATTTGCTGACTTAAAACAATAACGGTTTATCATTCCCCTTTCAGGGGACTGCTGCATGCCATCCTCACTCAAGGACCCTGAATAATGGTGGCTCCACTCTCTGGAACTTTGAGGGTTATGGTGGTAGAGCAAAGGGAGCCTGGAGAATCTCACATTGGGAATTAAGCCTTCCACTCAGAAATGACACTTGTTACTCCTCTTTTGTTTCATAGGAGAGTGCAAGTGGTCTGCCTGTACCTGAGCTCAAAGACTGGAGAAGTGCCATCCCCCAGTGCCCAGGAGAAGAGTGAACATCACTAATGTAAGTGACAGTCATGGCTAGTGGGAAAGTCCAGGGCCAGCGAGGCCTTCAGAAAAGGTGAAAGAGAGTTTTGAGCTCTAGAATTATTTTTTTGCCGGCTTCAAAGCTCACGTCCTCTTCTCAGGATAGCCCAGCAAGGGAGAATCTCTAAAGAGTGAGACAATTAGCATATTTAGCTATGTCGCCATTCTATAGACAACTTGGTGATCTGGGTATACGTGATGTTATCAAATCATCATGACCATGTTGCAGGGAGTTCCTTCTGTGCTAAGGAAAATGAACTAACGATAATAGTTACAGGAATATTTTCCTATCTGTAGTTATATATTTTGTTCAAAATACAAATTGGGAATCCTCTCTGATGATATGCAAATAAATGAAAAGATACAAATAAAACAAACTCTAAACATCAGAGAAGCCAAATTGCCAGTAGTAAATAAACATCAAGGACGTGGGCCAGGCATTTGGATGCGGGCATGGCTGCGAAGCAGAGAGGAGCTATGCAGCTGTGCAGGCCGTTGCAAGCAGTGGTAGATGGAGCTACCCAGGAATCCTCTCTGATGCCACGGAAAGATATGGAAGATACATTGTTCTTGTTGGGGTCAAAAAATTGAGCCCTTCCTTATCTCCCTCTACTCTCTCCAGATGCTCATAAGTATAAGCGGCAACCACATTCCAAAACTGCTTGACAAAGCACCTTGCAAAAGACCCCCGGGTCAGTAAGCATCAAAGCCCGTGTTGGAATGAGGTCTTCTGCTTACAGAGCCGTATGTTTTACCCCAGCGTTCTGGTGATGCTCATGTGTGTGCGGTGACAGTCCCACGTGAATGTGGGACCATCCCATGCATGTGATTTTAGCTGCGTTATCCCTAAATGCTGTATCATTACAGGTCCCCAGATACCCAGCTCCCCCTTTATTCTTAATAGTTGCAAAATATAAATGTACTAAATTTATTTCATTTTACACTCTTATAGATCACATTGTGATACTTCGTTTTTTGCACACGTCTTTAATCAATTGCTTAGGGAGAGGTCCTAAAAGTGGAATTTCTGGGTCAAGGGTACCGGCGTAGGGTCACTGTTTACAGCCGTGGCGACTTCACTTAGATATTGACTCCTTGTAAATATAATGGTGTCCCTTGGGATTGTGCAAAACCCAGAGTTCTGAGGCATTTTTTCATGGATTTTAAAATCCGTAACTGCCAGTCTTCCAGGAAGTTTGTGCTAACGGATGCTTTTATGAGCAATACACGAGAATGTATCTCTGCCCAAGTCGCAGTAATATCAATAATAGTAAGAAGAAAAATTTCTGCCAGTTTAAAAAGTGGAAAAGGGATTTCATTGTTTTAATTTTGCATTTTAACCAAGTATTTTGCAAAGTCCTTCAGTGTGTCCTCATGCTTTGTTGCCCCAGAATGCTTCCTTTCTGTATTGTTCAATGCTGCTGCTGCTGAAGTGTGTCCGGGCGAGAAAGCATGCCATGAGGGTTTATGCCGATCAGTGCTGAGCTCAGACAGTGTCTGGCCTGATAGAACGTAACTACATTGTAATATCTGCTTCTTTATTTAATGTGATCGATTTTGATGGATGTAGAATCAAGAAAATCTGGCCTCATATAGCTAAGTGGATGGAAAAGGGAAAAGTATTTTAATAACTTTTTAGATAATTATGGTTATTCTTTCATACCATACCAAAATTTGACATGTGGTATTTCTTAAAGATTAGTAGAGATATGGAATATGAAACTATATCAGTGAAGCTTTTGCATTGCTACATTAAAATCTAATGGTCTGTCTCACTCTTTGAATAGGTATTTTTATCACACATGATTTTGCAGTGCTATTGGTCATCTGGAAAATATTGGTATTCTGAGAGATGTGTGAACTGAGTCATCATTTCATATAATTATTTGTTCATTGACATTTGTTAATGTACTGCTGAGCTCGTAAGAAAGTCATTAAGTGTTGAGAAGTTGTCACATTCATGAGGGCAGGTGCAAGTTTTCCAAAGTTTTTACTTTCCCTGGAAAGTTCCAATTTTTAAATTAGCAAAACAAATATTGTCCTTTATTACCCTTGAAATGAGAAGCTTACTTTATTCATTTTTGAGAAAATGAATAAATGTCAAATCTAAGTAGTTATAGTTTGTTGGTTATTCTTTCAAGTAAAAATTATATTTCCTGAAAAAAAAAAAGTGTCTAGTTGAGGTAGCAACTCAAGTGATCACACAAATATTTTCCCCTAGTTTACTATAGTACTTTGGTAGGTAGCAAAAGTATTTTATATATCCTTCCTATTTTATTACACAATATTAGAAAGATATGTAGTCAAAGGCAGAGATTTAATAACATCAATAATATTTTTTACTGCTTCATAAAGGACTTTCTTCAATGAAACTGATATGTTTAAAAAATTGTGAGTCTATAACAGAGAAGAATGCCAAGAGTAGCAGGACAGGTTAGAGACTCTGCTTTGATTTGTGCTGTGGCCCCAGGGATTTTATCTGCCATTGTTTTCACACCATCGTTGAAAATACCATGGAGTACTACTCAATCATAAAAAAGATGAATTAATGCCTTTTGTGATAAACTGGATGAAACTAGAGACCATTCTCCTAAGTGAAGTATCTCAAAGAATGGAAAAATAAACACTACAGGTACTCACTATTAAATTGTAAATAACCAGTGAACACACATGCACAGAGAGAGGAAAACCTCATTGGAAATCAACCAGGGGGCTGGGGGAGGAGGGGAGGTGCAAACATCCACCTAATGGGTACAGTGAGCTACTTGGTCATAGGTACAACCAGGACTCAAGCCTTACAAAAGAAATCCATGTAACCTAAAACATTTGTATCCCATTCACATTTTAAAATTAAAAAGGAGACACACTCCCAAAATAAAGGGAAAAAACCCCAAATAAATGTATATATTTTGTTACGGTATGAAAAGTCGATGAAAACATAATGGTATAAATTTTTAATAGTCTTAGATTAATATCTTTACATCGTTAATGGCACTTTGAATATGCTACTATATGTAATAAAGTGTTGATTCAGTTCCCTGGGAAAAAAGAAACAAAATGTTAACGTGATAACAAAAAACATATAACATGTATTTTTTATTATAAAAATAGTTTCCATGTTGAAGCCTCTCTGAGAGTGTTATGGGCATCCCCAGGAGTTCCCAAACCACTTATTCAAAGCTTCTGCTATCAATGATTTGGGTTAGGTGAAAATACCTTTTTACTACCTGAAACAACAGAAGTCAGGATATTGTACTCAACAGCCTACAAGAATAGTTATTTGGTTAACACTTAGGGATACATTTTTAAGTTCCTCAGAATTAGGACTCCTAGTTTTGAATCTTTCTACCTTAAACTTATGGTATATAAAGAGAGATGAGAAACAGTGACTCAGTCTGTAGAGAGAGAGCATGGGCGATCAAGTCAGGGCTTTCTTTCTAGGGCAGCTGGGAACAATGTGTGTGTGGAGAGTCTAAATCTTCCAAACTTTGGTGATGAACTGCAAAGAATTCTGGGTACACAGTGACTCTGTCCAAACCCTGCACTGAGAAACGTGACCCACCCTTCCAGTAGCCTAAAGTCACCACGCTGGGATGACCCAGTCTTCTGCTGAGTTTCTGTCTAAAAAAGCTCAGGCAATCCCATATATCACCGGGCAAGAGACGTGAATAGAACCTTCTCTAAAGAAGACAGATGAACGGCTAACAAACATATGAAAAAATGCTCATCGCCCCTAATCATCAGAGAAATGCAAATCAAAACCACCCTAAAATACCACCTAACCCTAATGAGAATGGCACATATCACAAAGTCCCAAAGCTGCAGATGCTGGCAGGGTTAAGGAGAGAAAGGAACACTTTTACACTGCTGGTGGGACTGTAAGCTAATATAACCTTTTGGACAGTAGTATGGTGAATCCTCAAAGAACTCAAATTAGACCTCCCATTTGATCCTGCAATCCTATTACTAGGCATCTACCCCAGAGGAAAAAAAATCCTTTTGGCATAAGGACATTTGCACTAGACTGTTTATTGCAGCTCAATTTACAATTGCCAAAATGTGGAAACAACCTAAACGCCCACCAACTCAGGAATAGATTAACAAGCTGTGGTATATGAATACCATGGAATACTATTCAGCCATTAAAAAAGATGGAGACCTCACATCTTTTGTATTAACCTGGCTGGAGGTGGAACACATTCTTAGTAAAGCATCACAAGAATGGAGAAGTAAGAATCCAATATACTCAATTCTAATATGAAGGCTGTAGATGAGCTTCACAAGGTGGGGTGGGGGTAGGGGAATGAGGGAGTGTGGAGGAGGCAGGAGGATGGGGGTCACGGTGTGTGGCAAAGCTCTTGGGGCAGGACCCAATTATAAGAGGGACTTTACTTAGCAAATGCAATCAGTTTAAAATAAAATAAAATAAAATAAAAGCTTTAAAATAAATAAAGACAAAGTTCAGGACTAAATAGCAGATGACAGGTTCATGACCTCCCCATCTTAGGGAATTTACTAAAAAGGGCTTTACAATTGTAAACTTTTCCTCTGTGCTCCTGCCCTGTGTATGTATCTCCTGTAACTCCGTAGTGTCTTTCTCAAGGAACTGAAAGCCATTTCTTTGAATGTAACCTTCAGGAAGTACAGTAGTATAAGTGACATATTCCTGAGTGATGCTATAGAGCAGTGGGTTTTCAAATTGGACCCCAGAAAGGCACCACCTCATCACCTGTGAGAGCTTGCCAGCACTACACATTTGGGCCTACTCCTGATCCGTTGAGTCTGACACTCTGGGCTGAGGACTTCACGGTCTGTGTTTAGCCAGCTCTACAGGTGATTCTGAGGCTTGCTGAGGTCTGAGAACACAGGCGCAGGGAAAATCAAGAATATCAAGGGCAGCTGTGGGTGCAAGGCCACTACTTTGCTTTTAGGCACTCAGTGCACAGGCAACAATTCTCCTGGCCCGCTGGCCTCATGGTCCTTGGGGCCACTTCCACTCTGTCCCAGAAGTGAGGATGTGCATGCTTCTCAGAGCCCACAAGCCCCAAAGCAGAGCATGGACTGCCCTGCTTTAGTACCACTGCTCACGAAGTGCCAACTCTTTCCTGCCTAAATGTTTACCAATAAAACTCAGCCAAAGAGGCAGCGCCTGTAGTTCAGTGGGTAGGGCACGTATACCAAGGCAGGCGGGTTCGAACTCGGCCTGGGCCTGCTAAACAGCAACAACGGCAACAAAAAAATAGCGGGTGCCTATAGTCCCAGCTACTTGGGAGGCTGAGGCAAGAAAATTGCTTAAGCTGAAGAGTTAGAGGTTGCTGTGAGCTGTGATACTACGGCACTCTACCACGGGCAACAAAGTGAGATTCTGTCTCAAAAACATAAATAAATAATAACTTAGCCAAAGAATAGTCATAATCTTATGGATATTATGTCGAGGAAAGAAATCAGATATAAAATAATACATATTGTAGGATTTTATATCAAGTTTAAGATGAGGCAAAATGGTCAAAATGACAAAGTAGTAGTTGCCTCTAGTGGTTGGGTGTAGACTGAGGAATGGTATCAGAGAACCTTCTAGAAATGGCAACGCATGTATCGAAATTGTGTAGCTGGATAGAGATGTAAAATTACATCAAACTGTACATTAAGGTTAACACATGCTCATGTCTTTTCATCTCAATAAAACTAGTTACACGCCCTCCAATCTAAGCACATTCGTACATACCAGTATAATCTTTATATTTAGTTCATATTTAATTGTATGAGTATAAAATGAGATACTGGTGACCTGCATAGAGTTAAATCACACAAACGTGACCGAAGCAGCAGGTTTTGTTCCTGCCCGGGAAGGCTGCTCGGCCATGAAGAAGGCTGACGCCCGGTTTAGGAAGTACGGATGTGAACAATTAGATTAAAAAGAATGAAACCTACTTTGTAGTCCAGCAAGGATGGGGAAATATCGGCATGCCAGGCTGTTTCTTTGGCACATATGCAAACATGTGCACAGATACATTTCTCAACATTAGACCTTAAGCACTTTCAAGGGAATAATTTCCAAAGCAATTGCATCCTGCTGCTAATAGCCAATTAACAAGTAGGAGGTAATAACTCCTCAGTTGTATTGTGGGTAGGTAGAGCACTGTAAAGGCAACTAATTAACACCCAGTCTTTTAACATACTAATTAACCTAGCCAGGCAAGAGCGGTTTATTTAGAATATGTGGAAGGCTCTGAATCCCCCACATTTCATTTTTCACCATGCCAATAAATAATTGAAGCCCACAGCTTTCATTTGTCCTATTCATCCCTCTTCTTTGATGCCACTCAGCTTTGAAGTACCATCCCTAATAGAGGCAGAAAGCTATTTATCTATTTCTTTAATAGCCTCATGAATATTTCTTTGCTGTTATTCCTAGGTAGCATTTGCAAGTTCTTAACATTTTAAGATTTCTCTCCTGGGTCACCTTTTCTGTAGCCTCTTCTTTCACTCGGTGAGTCGGCTCTGGTCATCACTGCCTCATTGGCTACTTGGGGTTTTCTCAAGACTAGTAACATTTACAAAATCCGCTATGGAAGCTTGTGATGGTAGTGCAGATACCATGGCCTCACATCTCTTTCTGTCTTCCTCTGATGACTCCAGTTCAGAAATTCTGGGATGGGCTCAGAATCTGCATTTGGGATAGTGCCCCAGACCCCCTGTCCACCCCAGAGATTCGAAGGCAGGTAACCCTACTTGGAGACATACTGCCTGGGCAGTCAATTGGACTCTTTTTTTTTTTTTTTTTGTAGAGACAGAGTCTCACTTTATCACCCTCAGTAGAGTGCCGTGGCATCACACAGCTCACAGCAACCTCCAACTCCTGGGCTCAGGCGATTCTCTTGCTTCAGCCTCCTGAGTAGCTGGGACTACAGGCGCCTGCCACAATGCCTGGCTGTTTTTCTGTTTTGCAGTTTGGCCAAGGCTGGGTTTGAACCCGCCACCTTTAGCATATGGGGCCAGCGCCCTACTCGCTGAGCCACAGGCTCTGCCCCAATTGAACTCTTTAGTACTTCCTCCTAATTGAGAAGTAAATTTTTAGGAAATAGTTAAGATACAATTTCTTTAAATGGAAGCCACCTGCATGGCTCTCTGACCTTCGTGCCTGAGCTGTGAACAAGTTGAGAAACAAAATTAGGGAATAGCAGAAGGGGGGATGGAATATCCTCCTTTTTTTTACTGATAAGGGTGGATTTGTAAGAAGAGGTTGCATGTGAGAATGCAACAGGCCACCGGAAAGGGATAGCCTTTCCCAGTGGCTGTACCCTGGGGTGGGCTTCCCCATGCTGGATGCAGGGACAAGAAAGAACTGTTTTCTGGGGCAGCTCGTGCCTAGAGGAAGAGCTGAAAGAGTACACCGAGTTTATGCTTCTCCAGGTGACTAGTAAGTGATGGTTTCTTCCTAGGAGTGGAGAGAGCTTTGGGGTCCCCTTTACTTGTCAAGAAATAGCAGAAGTAGAGGAAGCAGTGTTCCTCATCTCCATCCACACCTCCGTGTACTGGCCCCAAATCAAAAAGTTTGGTAGCCCAGGGAGCTCACTGCACCCTGGGGTAACAGGCCTTCTAGTGGGAATGCCATTTGGTACAATTTTCAAGGAGGGCAGTGTTACAAGATATTTCAAAATTACAAATGCTTATTTTGCTTATCATAATGTCCTCTGGTTTCGGTCACGTTTTCCCAAATGACAGGATTTTGTTCATCATTAAGGTCAAATAATATTGCATCGTGTGAATACATCACATTTGATGTGTCCATTCATCTGTTGATGGACACTGAGGTTGACTCCATCTCACTGAGGGTGACTATAGTCAATGATGATGGATCACGTTTCAACGTAATTAAGTGTAAACTTTAACTACATCACCACAAAAAATGCCACGTAAACGAAGTTATGGACCTATTAATTAGCTTGATTTAATTACTGCAATATAAATACATGAAAATATCACATTGTACTCCATAAATGTAATACTATTATGATTGTCAATTAAAACTAATACAAGTTAAAAAGATAAAAAGATTCACAGAAGGTCATATGCTTTGCCTCAGCAATTCTTCTAGAAATGTAATTGGCTCCATGAACAAACACAAAATAGCTCCCCCATATCTGTTTCCCCTGTAGCTTTCCTAGGCTTTGGATTTCCAAACCTGTAGCACTGAATGCCAGAACATTATCATCTTTCTGTTCAATTCATCTTTTACCCTCAGAGTTGTCTCCGAGAACTACTGCCAAAGCTCACCATCCATCGTCAACCCAGTTCTGACTGAGCCCTCCTACACACGTTGCTTCCAACACAACCTGCACCAATATGTGTGCCCACCCTCCTGAATCTCTTACAAAAATCCTTACCCTCCTTTGGCCGGGGAGATGGAGTTGAGGCATTTCTCCTGTGTCCCAGATCACATCATCATGATGCATTACCTTTCTTCTTTGGCAATCTTGCATGTCTCAGTAATTGGGTTTCTGTGAGGAGAACAATTAGACATAGGCCAGCCCACCCCCGTCCTTAGGGGCTTGGTAACCGAAACATCCTACAGGCGGACTTAGAGGTGCGCCATGGTAAACGTGGGAGGGCAATCACTGCTGCATTGCTCATAACAAAAAATCGAAACTTCCATTAATAGAAAATTATTAAGTTAAGCCATGATGTATCCACGTAATGGAATACCATGAGGGCATAGAACACACAGGTCCTTTTTCATATTCTGATACAGAATAACCTTCAAGATGTGTTTTTCAATGAAAAAAATCAAGGTCACAATAGTGCGTATAAACCACAGAGGAGAGGGGAGCGTGAGTATCATTGGTGTGTGTGGTATGGAGTGTTTCTGGAAGGGTAGACAAGATGGTATTGGTTGCCTCTGGGAAGAGGAAACACAGGTGGCTGGGGAGGGGAGCAAGGTGTTTTAAAATTATGTATCATTTTGCCTTTTTTACAATTTTATTTATTTATTTATTTTTATTATCTATCATTAAATCATAGCTGTGTACAATAGTGCAATCAAGGGGTACAATGTGCTGGTTACATATACAATCTTACTTATTTTCAACAAACTGATTAACATAGCCTTCCTGGCAATTTCTCCGTTATTATATGAAGACATTTGTATTCTGCATTTAGCAAGGTTCACCTGTACCCTTCTAAAATGCACCATAGGTGTGGCCCCACCAGTTACCCTCCCTCCACCCCGACCTCCCCACTCCCCACCCAACCCTTGCCCCTTTCCCTATATTCTTGTGTTAGAGTTGGGTTATACCATTCATAGGACAGCTATAAATTAGCTTCATAGTAGGGCTGAGTACATTGGATACTTTTTTACAATTTTAACTATATGAATGTTACTATTCAAAACATTAAACCAAAACAGCAGCAAAGCCAGCCCTACCGATGACCACTCTCATGCTGGGCAGCCTGTTTGCATCTAACTCCGGTGCAGTATTCCTAATGATCTCTCCCCAGTGGACTGGCAGGATCTCCTTGGCCTGGGCTCCTCCTAACCTAGTCCTCACCATCCCCCCAGGCTTAAGTCTGTATTCCTTGTAGCAGCCCTGGTCCTCTGGATGCCCCTTCCTGTGGAGCTCCTTGGACACCTCTCCTCCCTCTCTCCTGAGCTCAAGTCCTCAAAGGAACCCTCCAGGACTACCAGAGTCACCCGTGGTATCTTTCTCCTCTGAATGTCAACAACCATGGTTCTCTGTGCCATTTATTCACCACTTAATTGGCTGCCTAAGACGGCTAACTTCTGTGTGCAGGGGGTGCAGATTTACTCAGTTGATTGAGATGTGCACTGGGAATGGGATCTCTTCATGTCTGTACCTGGTCTGGTTTCTTCTGAGGCCTCACCTAGTGTGACAAGGGAAAAAACAAAGCACAACATCTGCTAATCTCCGTCTAATCCAATAATCAATCAATCCATAAACCAATTTCTCCCTTTTAATGATGCTAACGTTTGCTTTATCAAAGGACTCATCACAGGATTATTTAAACAGTGAAATTTCATGTTAAATATGTAATTATTTCCTTTGAAATGAATAGGTTCAAATTAAGGTGACCGTATAAGTTCTCATCTAAGCTGGGATGCTTTTGCGAAGGAAAGGGGCTGCTAGCTAGAATCTAGCTTGAGAATCTTAGTGAACTAAGACTCTGCCAAGGGACCTGGGATGCATGGTTATCCTACATTTAATATACATAATTTCAGGGATCCTTAAGCGCAAGGGGTGGGCAGGTGGCTTGGTCTCTCCAGAAGCCCAATTTTTCTTTTTCAGACCTTTAACTGGCCTCTAATCCTGCCTCTCACCTACACCCTGGGGGGCACCAGGGCAGACATACTGGCTCTCAGCATTCACAGTGCAGCTGCAATGCCTCTATCTGCAGGTCACGTCTAATTTAGTATGTTTCCAGCCATTGGGAATTGTTTCACCTACTTGAAAACAAAGACTTTACAAAAATAGAAATGTCAAAGAGAAGAGGTTAGGTATCTTGATGCCCTAATAGATTTTTAAAAACGTACATTGCACGGAAGTACCTTTTCTACGTTTTGCATCGATGGCATCTCCTGGGTCTTCTGCAACTACTGTTGGAGAACTACTGTAACTGAGGTTGACAGAGGCTGTTCACTCGGACGATTCAGCTAAGTATGTCCGTCTTCAGAGCTCCTTTCTATCTTCTCTCCTCCTTGCCAACATTATGGTCATGAAGATGCAGGAAAGAGGAGTGGTTTCTGTGAACTTACAGGACTGGGGTGAAACAGGGCCCTCCGGCCTTGGGCTAGACTTGTGGGCTTGCTGATCTGTTCCGCACCCAGCCATTCTGCTCCCATCCACTGCTCAGGCTGGCTGCTGATGCTCTTGTTGCTCTTGATTCTGGCTCTAACCTTTTCCAGGTGTGCCTGGAGTTTGCCTCCTTTCCCTGTCTTACACTTCCCATGGGATTCTAAGGACTAGAGAGCCCTCTGAAACTTTGCTGTATACATTAACTGGCCCCTCGTCTGGGCACTGTTTTCCCACCCCTCAGTTGACCTCGGCAGGCTCCATGGCTGGCCTCTTGGGTCTCAGCTTAGCATTCTCTCTGCATTGAAAACTAGGGAGGCCTGAGAGGGCGAACTGACCTTGTGAGCCTCCTGTTCTGCCCTCCTGACTATGTTGGGGCACCCATGCAGCACCAGGCTGCAGGATGATCGCCCAGCTCCCTAACAGGGAGCTGGGCTAAAGGCCATCTGCCAAGACTCAAAGGCAGCTTGTCACAGTTTCCCTGGAAAGCAGATGCTAAAATGGAGACAAGCATGCAGAGGGCTTATTAGGGGGTCCTCTAGAGATGACCAGCTGTGGAAGGAAAGGACAGAAGTCTGATCGGGCAAAGAGGGAAGTTGTGCTCCGCTGCAGTCCCATGGCCCTTTACTCCCGTGGGAGTTCAGGGGTGGCTCATCAAAGTTGTCTTGACTTGGAGCAGAGGAAATAAGCCTTTACGTTGCTCTGCCTCTGCCAATTATAGCACGGGAGCTGCTCTGTCAAGGTGCATAGCTTGGGCAAGATGACTCTTCGGCAGAGGTAATTTCCTAAGAAGGCTGACAGTGGAGGGCTGCCTGCGAACAGCACCTCCAGCAACTGGTACAATGAATCTTCCAGTCCCCATGGGGGACTGAGAACCATTGTATCCACTACAGATAGAATTTTCTTTTACTTTTCCTATGTCATCTTCCTTTGGCTCTGGGCCATCTTAGGTAGAAAGTTATATCCTCTTCTTTATGGAAGAAAGTCTATGATTAAATATGCCAGGACTAGCCCTCGATATGCTAAATGGGTGCTAACAGAATTCAGAAAATTGTTTCGATTTCAGCAATGTCTGGCTTATGACCAATTATCTTGCCAGAAAATGCTATTTTGAATTTAAGAGGCTCAATTATAACCCTTTCTTTCTCTCTACAGCTCCTCTGTAATAATCCTAACACCCCTTACAGCATCAGCTTAGATAATGTGGGCTAACTAGGGAGGAGGAAATACCGTATACAGAAAGACCCAAGAGAAGAACACAGAAATATTTAGAAAAATATTTTGGATCTGTCTATCTATATGCTTCTCTCTCTCTCTCTCTTTTTAAGACAGAGTCTCCCTATGTGGCCCTTGGTGGAGTGCCATGGCATCACAGCTCACTGCAACCTCAAACTCTTTGGGCTCAAGTGATTCTCTTGCCTCAGTCTCCCAAGTAGCTGGGACTACAGGCACCCGCCACAATGCCCGGCTATCTTTTTGTGGCAGTTGTCACTGTTGATTAGTAGGCCCGGGCCGGGTTCGAGCCCGCCAGCCCCGGCGTATGTGGCTGGTGTCCTACCCACTGAGCAACCACGCCTGGCCATGCTTTTCTCTTTTCTTCTGATGGCTGCTGGCAGTGGCGGGGGCTTTATTCCTTATGCTTCTTCCATGGTGTTTACATCAGGCTTGGCAAGTGTAGTATACTAGAGAATCCAGAGATGACTTATTTACCATCTTTACGAAAATTCCCATACACTGGTATATCAGTTATGTGTATAACTCCAAAACACTGCGGTTTTAGAGCAAATATGCCCTCCAGCTTCTGAAGGTCAGGGATTTGGGAGCATCTTAGCTAGGTGCTTCCATTTTAGGATCTCCCATGAGGAAGCGGTCAAGCCATGGTTCAGGTCTTCAGGCATCTCAAGGCATGGCTGGGGCTGGGGCATCTGCTTCCACACTCAGGCTCTTGCTGGCCAGTGGCCAGAGCTTCAGTTCCTCATGAGAATGTGTCTGCATAGGGCTGCTACAGCATGGCAGCTTGCTTTTCTAAGAGCAGAGGATGAAAGAGAGAAGGAAGGAGAGAGGAAGAGTGGGAGAAAGGTGTGTGTGATAGGGGGAGATGAAGAGAACCTAAGAGGCAAGCCAGGGTGTCCATAACCTAATCTCACAACAGTAATGTACTTCTGCCACATGTGACTGGGCGTGAAGATCATCGCTGGTGCAATAGCGCAGGTGCATAAGTGTGTGTGTACCAGGAAGTTGGGATCACGGGGGGCCCTCCACTGGCTATATGTTCTTGGCATGTTGGGGAAAAGATTTAGGTTTAAGATGCAGATATGGATCGAAGAAAACTCCCTTCTGCTTCTCCCTATCTGTGACTTTGGGCAAGTTACTTTAATCAAGCTCCAGTTTGCTTTTGAGTTAAATGAGAATTGTGTTGTGAAGAACACAGCGTTGTTGTGAATAATGAGTGAAGTCAAAACGCAGGAAGTCTGGAATAGAAGGAGCACCAAGAATACGCCAGGTGATGTTCTCTGCCCCATGTAAGTGGTCGCCCTTAGGGGTGGATACTCCAGACATGGATTTGCAGAATGGGGGAGTGGTCTACCCAGGCCCGGAGCTGCATCTTCAGCTTTCCCTGGCAGGGTGACAGCCCTTAGTTGAACTGAGGAAACAGCAGTCCTGACTCAGGTAACCCAGGGTACCTTTGCCTCCCCCGATTTTTCTTGCTTAATGTCAATGCAAATTAGTTACTGCAGTTCAATTTCTTGAGCTCTGTTTGTGTTGGTCCCCAAACAACCCCAAGGGAGGAGACTGGATGTGATTCTAATTTGCTGTAATCACAGTGGATATTATGATTGTTTTGAAGATTTGTATGTTCCCTGACAAAATGTCAAACACACAGGAAAACTTTATTCTGAATTCTAAATTCAATATTGAAAAATACATGAGTGGTCTGAAAATCATTACCCTTTTAAAGCTATCTGGAACTCATACAGCTCCTGGGAGGTAAGCCGATCGGCGTACAGATGCCATCGGTTAAAATAAAGGGGGAGAATTCAGTTTCAAATTAGTTATATACTAAAAATCTTAATATGGGAAACAAACTTAAGCATTGCTTTACTTCTATGGGGGTGGGGAGCACATTTTGTTTTAGTTGTACTCAGATTGTTCTAACTAGTTAAATGTTCTTGGTTCTTAAATGAAAAACTCTAACCTTTAATGCAAGTAATAGATTTTCTGTGCTTATTGTTCAAACATGTTCATTTGAAAGAAAGCAAATAAGAAAAACATTTAAGCTTGCCAGATGGAAAATTTAGTGGGTAGCTTTTTTCTTTTTCATATTATCCAAGGATTCTTTGTTTCCCAACCAATTCACCACAGCACAAATTCCCAAGCGCATTTCAAATATAATTTGATTTGCATATATCTTTCTAGGCGCATATCTACCCTGTTAAGAGAGCTCTGGTTCTATGATTTCAGTTTAACATCATTCCGGACCACTCTTTCACACCTGTAGCATGTACTTAGCAGAACAAGGGCATTCTGAAACCTACAATGTAATTTTAAATGGAAATATGCTACATAAATTAACTCACTTCAGGTATCTTTTGATGCCTATCTAAAATTTAGAAGGCACTGCAGGAAGCCAGTAAATAATTTATTCTTCTTTTCAACTCTTTATGTGTTTTTCTTTTTTCCCTTTAGCTAATTGTCCTGAAAACTTCTTTTCATTAAGAACTTGAAAGAATTCTTTTTTTTCTACCTGGACTCATAAATATTTCCTTTTCTATTATCACTGATAGTTGAAACATGTTGACTAAAAATTTTTCCCTAAAGGTATGCTATTTTATCTTTGTTTGCGAAATGAAATGAAATTAAAATCTGTTATACTTTGAATTTCATGACTCAGATCTACTTATTAAGGGGAATACTGTTTTTTCGAGAGATACTTTGTTTTTTGAAATGAGTATATTCAAATCTTAGAATGTCAGCAGAATCACAGAATCTACATCTTTGTTTTTCATTTGTCTTATATTTCAATAGTCTAGAAGTTTTTTTCCCATTCAAACAGTGCATAAGTATTAAATAAAATTTGGAAAATATGACACCATGAAGAAGAATAGCATATCCTAATAGTTTCTCGCTCAAAGATACACATGTGAATATTGTTGTGTATTTTCTTCTTTTTTTCCACAATTGTAGAAATATTAAATTGAACTCCTGAATCTAATGGAAAACCTTCCTGCGGGGAAGACTTTTCCTGAGCTATATCTAATTATAAGGCTTTTCTCATAACAGTTGTTCACAAACAATATTTTTATTATGAGGCCTCATCTAGATATCGGTGTATTGAACACACTAGCGTGCTGCATCTTTTCCTACACACTCATTAGTGTTGCCAGAATAATCGAATGTGATTTACTTCCAGGATAATTTTCCCTTTGTAACAAATTAGGTGTTATGCCTCTTGGAAGCTCACTGGCCGCTAGGCCAGACCATTTGTACCTGACTGATACCATAATTCTTGACTATTTTAATTTGGATTTCACTCCCGGTCACCTGGAGTATACCTTCCCCCAGTCTTTTAAACAAGGCTAGTTGGTGGCTGGTGTATTTTGAGAGCTTGCACATAATTAAATCCCTCCCCCCATCAGTTTTAGTTACTTATTTATTTCAGGTTGGTGTGAGGGTAAAAACAACCAGGTCAAAATATTTGATTGTGTTAGGTAGAGTCCCTCTTTTGGTTATGTCCCACACACAAAAGGCGTGCCAAACACGCCATCAGCTTTATACATTGAAAGAAGGGGATAAAATTGTGTGGCCATCATTGACAGTTTTTGCTTCTTAAAACTGTAATGATTGCTCCATTGTTTTTAGTGTTTTTTTGTTGGGAGACTGAAATGTGTCTCCCTCCCTCCCTCCCTTCCTTCCTTCCTTCTCTCTCTTTCTCTCCCTTTCTCCTTTTCCTCTTTCTTTTTGAAATTAGATGCTTGAAGAATTTTTCTTTTTAAATATTGTAATGCTTGTCAGGATCAGACGGTTACCCTTTCGAGTGAGTTTTGCATAGAACACCATGAGGTCTCTTGATTCAGCCTCTTGATCCCCAGTTTCAAACTACTTGCTCTCTCTGAACCTCTGATTTCTTTCTTTTTTCTTTCCTTCTTCCCTCCCTCTTTCTTTCTTTCATTCTATCCTTCTTTTTGAAAATGAGGATATCGATACTTTCCCATAGTATTGTAAGGATTAAACAAGACAATGCATGCTGAGGGCTTATCTGATAAACACGATCATGTTTAGTTCGAAGAAGTAGTAGTTATTTTTATTAGTGATCTAATCCAGTTATAACAAAACACATTCCTAGCCAATGGACCTAATAATATTCAATACAGCAAACACGGTGTCTATTTACCTCTATTTTTTCAGGCATGCGACATCTTTCTCTTAACACAGAATGTGGGAAAGTTAAAATTCCTTGGAAAATGCACAGGAGTTCCCTTTGAGTCATGCCAAAGAAGTGTGTGTGTGTGCCCGGGTGTTAGGGGAGAGTCGGGGAGAGGAGGGCTGGGGGCTGGGTCTTTTGATGGACTGATTGAGGTTGTGGTTGGGGGTGGCAGTGTTACTCAAAGTGTGACACTTATCCATGAGGCCACATCAAAGAACGAGGACAAGTGATTGAGGAGAAAGAGAGAGCAATTTATTACTTTGTCCACAAAGGAGGAAAATGGTAGAATATTGTCTCAAAATCAAAATTCTTGCTTGTGAGCAGACGCACTGAACTTTTAAATGTTCTGATAAGTCCCATAATACCATTTTGGGCTAAAATAATCTCGTGGCCTCTGCCCAGATTCATTCCATCTTTGACTAAAACAATCTTGTTATCTTTACCCAGATTAATCCATCTTCGGCCCTGGTGATCTTATGGCCTCTGCCTAGACCATTGTCTTGGTCCTGTGGCACAAAGACCAAAGGACATTCCCTTGTCCCTTCTGACCACTGGCCTATGGCAAGCAGAGGTGCAGCTTTCAGGTCCCCCAAAAAGTGGGGGCCATTTTTTCTAGGTCTTTCCTGTAACAGCAGAGAGGAAGCAGGGAACTCTGCACCCCGGGAACAGGGGACATGGCAGTGCTGGTCTGGGCTGCTCTCCCTGCCTTCACATTCAGCCTGGAGCATGATTATTTTGAGCAGATTTAAAGTCTTCTCTCCTTTGCACATCTAGAGTTTATTTTTTATTTATTTATTTTTTTTAATTAAATCATAGCTGTACATTAATGCAATCATGGGGTACAATGTGCTAGTTTTATATACAATTTGACATATTTTCTTTTCTTTTCTTTTTTTTTTTTTGAGACAGAGCCTCAAGCTGTCACCCTGGATAGAGTGCTGTGGCATCACAGCTCACAG
>CAUYRH010121072.1:0-15624 GCA_963574655.1 Perodicticus potto | reverse complement strand
TAGCTGGGACTGCAGGCATCTGCCACAACGCCCGGCCATTTTTTGGTTGCAGCCGTCATTGTTGTTTGGCGGGCCCGGGCTGGATTCGAACCCGCCAGCTCAGGTGTACATGGCTGGCGCCTTAGCCCGCTGAGCCACAGGTGCCGAGCCTAAACTGACATTTTAAAATAGAAAAAAAATGATAGACCTTCCCCTTCCTCACCCCTGCCACCACTGGGGGCTGAAATGGAGCTGTAGAGATGACCCATGGCGGGCCCAAAGGACCATCCTGTTGGCTTAGGAGAGGAGGCAAAACTCCAGCACCAGCAAGACACCCTCCTGATCTCCCCAACTACCTGTCCCCTACCTGTCAGCTGAGCTCCTTTACCCTGCATCCTGGAAGTCTCAGCAAGCTGGGGCAAAGCAAATTCAAGAAGGCCCTAAGCATGATCTTGACCCTATCTTGGCACAGTAAGAACAAGACACTCACCAACAGTTGCCCTAAAATTTCTAGCCTAAGGGCTGACCAGGCCATCTGCAAAACTGACAGCAGCCCAGTGAAGTCTGGTCCCAACTTCAGAGTCTCTGTGGCCCCTGTGAGCTCATGCTAAGACCATTGTGGTATGTTTTACGGTATCGTCTCACTGGCTGGTTTATCAAATCTTCCCAATAGCCTGTGAAAGGCAGGAATGAGACTACTGACTATTCAAATTAGGACAACTGAGGCTCAGGGAAGGGGAGGGACATAGTGGCCAAGGCAGCAATGGGATTCAGGAGCTCAGTAAATATTTGCATGAGCTCCCAGCCCAGCTGTTGCCAGGCAGGTGCAGCACACACCAGAGAAGCTCATGACGGAAGACTTCAAGTGGGAAAGGAAATGCCTCTCCTTGGAGCCCAAGTCACAAACAGGTCCCAAGCTACCTGTAACAAAGTCCCCTCCCCAATCTTGGCTCTGCTCCTGCTACCCCTCTAGCCCCGTTCTTCCCTCCATTCCTCACTTTTTCCCATCTGCACCTTTAAAGAGACACCTTGGGCTGAAGACTGCTAAGTAGCACAGGCCAACCCCTTCTCCTTTCTGGGCTCTCCCCCATCTATAAAACTGTGATTAAAATTGTGGGTTCTTAACCAAGAAAATGATTTGAATCTGGGGGTGGGGTACTTTAGAAAATATATATATTTTCAGAATGGAAGCAAAGGCAATTTAAAAATATCTGACAAAATTTTAAGCACATGGTCTCTTGGAAACAGCAATCACACTTGCAGGGTGGCTTCTATGGTTCCACACGCACATAGACATGAGGGAAGGGTGTTCACAGCAGCACTGTTTACAGTAGCAGTACTGGGAATAACCTAAACGTCCTTGGGTAAAGGACAAACTGCTGGGGGTCCACTCTGCTGATGGAAAGCCACAGACTCATGAAAAAAGGAGGCCATAAACCTGTGTGTGCCCACAGAGACTAACCTACAGCACAGACAGACATGCATGAAAAAGGTAAGGTACAGAAAAGTAGGTAGGGAATACTCCACTGTTTAGGGAATAAAAAGGGGTGTTACTGATAGAGATCTGCCCACATATGCAGTGTATTTCTGGAAATACACTGCAAGACTGGTCACAGTGGTTATTAGGTGTCTGGGTGGGTGGGAGAGAAACTAATTTTTCTTTTTTTACCAAGTTTGATATTTTTAACCACATACACATATTGATTTTTTTAAAAAAATTCTTCACAAAAAAGTAACTCCAGTAAAACACACCTACAGAGGCCTTCCCCTAGGCCTTAGGCACCAGACCCCTGGGGTAAGGGGCAGGGGCCAGGTACCAAGATTTTGGAAAGTCTCCTCAGGGACAGCTGGTCTAGCCTCGCAGAACAGGCAGTCCACCTTTAAGAGGCTGAGGCAACCCGGACACTGGAGGGCTCTGGGGTGTAGAGGGGAGCATCAGGGAAGATTCTGAGGAAAAACCTGGCCTTGAGTCATAAGCAGGATTTGAAGGCATCTCTGAATGTTGAATATGACAGCTGGGATGAGAAAGTTCCTACCAGGACTGGGGAAATTATATCAAGCAGATAAGAGAAGGGAAGGACTGTCTCTAAATACGGCAAGTCCCTACCCTCCTGGGTTTGGTTCCCACTCATGGGAAATGAGGGGGCTGGGCCTGAGTCCCTTCCGGACCCGCCATCGTAGGACCTACCTTTATTTTATCTCATTTAATATTAAAGGAGGTAGGCAGGGTCCCCAGCTCAGCACATGGCCATGGGGCTCCACACCTGTGCAGACTGTAATCAAATATTTGGAGGCTGCAGAAAATTCAGGCCAAGATCTTAGGCACAGCAGCCCTTGGCGACAACCCCCCAGGGAGAAGGAACAGATGGCCTTCTGCTGAGATGTCCTCCCTCACCTTGTTAATAAAGTCATTACTGAAGATCTCCTTTGTCACTTTTGAAGTTCAGTTCACATACATTTGCACCTTGGCTTGCCTTACACCCTGATGTTACAGGCTGTACCAGTGTAAGCCACAGGCCCAAACTACAGGGGTCTGCAGTGGCAAGAGCCCAGGGCGGAGGTCAGGAGTCCTGGCTAGAACTTGGTGATGCTGTGGACTCTGGCAGGTCAGAAGCTAAGTCCCTAGACTGCTCTGCCTAGTGCAGCCCTAAGTGTATTCTCAGAGCCAGCTCACAGGCTGGTACACAGCAGCACTGCATGAATATGGGATAAATGAGCAGCTCGGCCAGAGTGACCTTGGTCAAGTTACTTTCTGTCAATAAGCCTTGGTTTCTTTTTCTAGAAAACAAAGATGATAAGAATAGTAAGTAATACCTTCCAGGTTGTGTAAAGATCTACTGAGATAATGTGCATAAAAGTGCTTTACAAATCAAAACAGGCTAAACAAATATTAAAGTTCCAGAACCCAATGTGCTGAAAACAAAACAAAAAGAATGAACATATGTGAAAATAAGCAAATTTATAAGAAAGCACCTGGCAAACTGGTGATCATGGGAATTTCTACAATTGAAAGGGAAAGCACAGGTCACTCTAGTTTACTGTTTCAATGTCCAAATTATATTTCTTAGGCTGTCTCTGCTTCAAAAGAGCACAAAAGCCCCTCTTCGAAACCTTTCTCCAGATTTTGTTATGAAAAGCACGGTTACAGTTATAGCACTCTGCATACAGCTAGGCTCAGCTGGGCCAAAGCAGACCTGCATGTGGATGCTGGGCTGTTACTGGAGGTAAGGGGGAGTGGGGTGGAGGGGGACATGTGCTGCAAATAGGAGCAGAGCACCACTGGCTGGGAGACCTTGGCAGAGCCAAGGCCATACACACTCCACTCCCCCCCCCCCCAGTGGGTACTACTGGTTGCTGCCTGAGAAACGGGTCCTGTGCTCTATTACCTGGCTTTCCTGTGCTAAGCGCCTTAGGACAAGAGGGCAAGTCCCTTCTTGCCATTGTGGGTGACTGATTCCACTGGCTGGGCTAGGGAACACCGTCCCTGGTGGGGGCTGGCTAAGAATCTCAAAGGGCCCAGGGACATATACGCGGCGTAGCTCTGGAGACTTCTCATAGCTGTGTGTAAAACTGCTGGTGTAAAGGTCCTTGGCTCCTTTGACTTTTCCACCTGGAAGAAGTTCTAAACTGGCATCCTGACTGTCAGGATTTTCAGAAAGCAGGATTTGTGGGCTTCAAGGATAAATTTTGTGTGCCCCTAAGGGAAGCGGCAAGAAGGCATCACAGTTCCCTGGGTCCCTAACAGCAGTTCTCTTTCCAAGAAGCTGATCTGGACTGTGGGAAGAGCCAGGGTTTGGAGAAAGTCAGCCTTGCGTCTGAGTCACATTTTCCTTATCGGTAAAATAAGGACGGTAAGTCCACCTGCCTCTGGCTTCTTGCATGGATTTAATAAGAGCACGTGTGGAGCCCCTGGCTGGAAGCCTAGCTGACAGCAGGTGTATAAGGAATGTGCTCATACTGCTACTTCCTGCCCCAAACCAGCCACACTCAACATCTTTCCTTCTGGCCCATCTGGGCCCCAGATGGGCTCTCCTAATGGAGTACAATGTCCTCTGCTACCCCAACTGGCTCTTCTTACTCCCATGGGTCCCACCCAAACCTCGCCCTGTTGTCTCATCTGGATGCTTGCAAAGTCTCCTCCCTGTCGTCATTTTTATTCATTCCAATTCACCCAGCCTGATTCATCTTCTTGAAAAAGTCCTCCACTTGTGCTACTCCTGCTCTAAAACCTTCCATGGCTCCTCAGTGCCTCTGCCCTTTAGCTGATGTTCAATGCTGCCTACAACCTCCTGCCCCTACCAGATTTTCCTGCCAGAGCACAAAGCACTAGCAGCATGAGCCAAAGTAGCACACTCACTGCTCCCCTAAATGCACTCATCTTCTAGCACTCCCACCTCTGCTTTTGAACAGACCATTCTCCAAACATTAGCCCCACCTTCTGCCACTGCAAGTCTAGCTCCCCTCAAAGGGCTCTTGTTTCCTCTGGCTCATGCTCACTTCTTCCTTCTCAGACAATGCTTTTCCTCAGCAGACACTTAATTACAGACTGTCACACAGTCTCTCATAATTGTAGGCCTTGTCTCCTTCATCAGACCATAAATTCCCAGGGGCAGAGGCCTTGACTGTCTGCTCTTCCCCATCCTCTCTGAGCCTAGCCTGGGCCCAGGAGGGCAGGCCCCAGTAAGAAAGTATTTTCCAAGGCCAATTCAGCTCCAGGCTGAGTCTAGCTCTGACCACATGGAACCACTTTTCTTGCTCTTGTCCTGTGAGGAAACTGCTCACTGGCCAAATGAGACCTCAGTGCCCCACATCTCCAGCTGGCAGTCCAGGACCCAATGCTCACAAATTAGAAAGCCCTGGGTAGGGAGGCTGGGCTCTAGCACGGCCCTGGCATGCTCTTGCTCTGGATCCCTCCCCCCTCCTTGGGTCTACTTTTGTACTGTGAAATGGAAAACAATCATCTTTTAGCTTTAGAATTTGGGTTTTGTCTTTAAGGTAGTCTTGGTTTCTAAGAATGGGTAGGTGAGGAATACAGCTGATTCCAAAACAGGCTGAGTAAGGAAAGGAAGCCAGTCAGCACCGGGAAATCTGGAACCTGAGAGGTATTCACACCAAACAGCTCATCGACCTCATTAAAAATCCTGTTGCTAAATGATTTCACTTCTGCTCAGGTGTTCAATTCCTCACCCTGGCTAGGTCTGATATGACAGTGAATGCTTCCAGGGCTAAGTAGTGGAGAGGGTGACTTGCTTCTAAAAACAACCAATCATACCCCAAACAGAGCTGACTGATGATGGAGATGACTGCCATTTCTTTCTTTCTTTTTTTTCTTTTTGAGACAGAGCCTCAAGCTGTCACCCTGGATAGAGTGCTATGGCATCACAGCTCACAGCAACCTCCAACTCCTGGGCTCAAGCGAGTCTCCCGCCTCCGTCTTCCAAGTAACTGGGACTACAGGTGCCCGCCACAATGCCCAGCCATTTTTTGGTTGCAGCCGTCACTGTTGTTTGGCGGGCCCGGGCTGGATTCGAACCTGCCAGCTCAGGTGTATGTGGCTGGCACCTTAGCTGCTTGAGTCACAGGTGTCGAGCCATGACTGCCATTTCTTGAGGTGCCTTTACTACAGGAGTTCTTGTTCTCACAGTGAGGTAGGTATTTCCATCTTAATCTGACAGGAAAGAAAACTGAGGAACAGAAAGTTGATCAAGGCCACACAGCAAGGACAAGCCAGGATGTCATACAAACCCGGGCTCAGTTTGGCTTTCTCCAGAGTAAAGGGGCCAGACTCTCAGCATTAGAATTCTCTATAGCAGTGGTTCTCAACCTTCCTAATGATGCGACCCTTTAATACAGTTCCTATGGGTTGCGACCCACAGGTTGAGAACCCTTGCTCTAGAAGGATGGTTTAAAATATTGATTCCTGACACCAGACTTGCCAAATGAGAATCTTTGGGGATGGAGCTCAAAGCTTTGGGGATAGAAACCTCAAACTTCATAAAGCCAAGTGACCTGAATTTTATACACGAAGCAACTGAGGCACAGAAAGGTGAAGCGACCTTCCAGGGTCATACTTTAAAGTGTGTGGACCTAGGATTAAACTCCCACTAGTACTCTAGAGCCAGCAATGAGAAACTTCCCGGGGGTAGGTGGCATTTGACAGTGTGGGCCTCAAAGGGAAGAGAGGAAGGACACTGTAAGGAAAAGGTACAGCACAAATAAAGGCCTGCAGCAAGGAAAGCTCAGGCAACAGCTTCTCAGTGTGGCTAGGGGAGCCCTGGGGAGTGAAGAAACACACAGAAAGCCACCTCTGAAGCCTCAAGGCTTCCAGCCCATCTGAGCTTCCAGGGGGCAAGTCTGCCACATGTGGCATCTACAACCAGGGGGGTCTCTAGCAGTGTCCTTCTGGGTGTGTCTGGCTGCTGCTTAGGATGAGAAAGTCAGGGGAGGTGGTGACTCAGTCCCCAGCCTCTTTTCAATCTGAGATGAGCTCAGCGACTGGGGAAATGTCAAGCAAATCCTTCCTGCAGAACAGATGCCAGACCCAGAGAAGGAGGCCTGAGGGGTAGGCGGCCTCAAGGGGCAAGGCTACCAGGCAGAAGCAATAAACTTGGGGGAAATCTGTGGGCTACAAAGAAGAAAAGTCAAGAGGCCCGGCTCTAAGCCTGCCTGACATGGTGGTGCTGTGGGGCCCTGAGCAAGCCCCTGTCCTTTTCTGGGCCCCTTAGTCTTCATTTACCTGTGAAAAGAGAGAACTCCACTGGTTTCTGACTTCCTCCTAGTACTGTTGTGAGAACAATGGTCAGGAAAGAGCTTGGCAGATTACTCAATGCCTCACACAGCCTGTGAGAGGTTAGAGAAGCACTGGTATTATTACTAGACTACAGAGGTGCTTTCCTTGTTACCTGAACCCCAACCACAAGGGTAGAGGGAGGGGGACTCTGGGCCTCTGTCTCATTCCCACAAAGAGAAAAGTGACCCAGATATTTTTAGGAGGGGAGAATTCACATTTATTAAGGCTCACTGTGTACCAGGTTTTAAAACATACATATACATATATAATAATCTCATTTAATCCTCACTACAATCCTGCAGTGTAAATCTTGAGTCCAAGTGAGGAAACTGAAGCTCAAAGAAAGTCACTTGCCCACGATTACACAGGCTGTGAATGATGGCAGACTGATTAAAACCAGGTGTTTGTGACTCTAAAGCCACATGATGTCTACTCTCTGGAACAGTCTATATAACAAGTAGACCATGCACAGACTTAGCTCAAATGCCACCCCTCCTGGAAGCCTTTCTGATCTCTGCTTAGGCAGCACATCTCTTCCATGAAACCCCATGGCATGTCATCAGCACACATCTGGCAGTATTCAGCAAGTTATCCTTCTTACTCTATGATCGGGCACACTTTTAAAAGGTTAAATGAACTGCAAGTACAAATTAAGTGGCCTTTGAGTTATCTTAGAAACCTCAAACATCAGAGCTGGAAGGACCTAAGAGGCCATGACATCCAACTTTCTCATTTTTCAGAAGGAAAAATAAAGACTCAGGGAGAGAAAGACACCTGGTCCGAAGCATCTTAGCATCAGAGCCAAGTACAGAACTTTGGCGTTCTACCTTACAGAATTTCTTTAAGGATTCCATGATTTCAGAATCAGTCGTAGGACAAGGATTGTTATTCCCATTCTATAGATTAGGAAGCTGAAAGTGGGTGAGATGTGGGAGCCAGAACCCCAAACCCCTAACTTCTAGGTTGGGAACAAGTCCCTTCTCCTCCCCGCTGCACATAGGTCACATGAGCAGAGGACACATAGTAATAGGTCAAAGGATGTTAGAGACTGTCATTATACACCAGGGGCAGGTGACACCAACATGACAGTGACTTCTTCAGAGGGGAGTACCTTGGAAAAGGACCCAGGACTCCTGGCTTGACCCCTCTGCATGTCCCTGGATCTTCCAGGTCTCATCTCCTCATCTAGATGGGGGCTGCAACAGCTGATCTCATTCCCTGCTCTGAATCTAGGACATCTAGGCCCCTTGACAGCAGACCCTAGCTCTCTGTGAGGCTCTTTCAGCTGGAGCCTTTGTTCTCCCACTCTACAGGGTAAGCAGGAAAAGCAGCCAGGGCTCACAAATACAAATGGACTGACTTCATTCCCAAGTGCCACTGTCCAAGCAGGGCCCACCCTTAAACAACAATGTGATGAAACACGGAAAATCCAAATGTCCCCCAGCACAGACATCCTGTTGGGCACACCCACCTCTTTACAAACTGACAGACAAAAGCACAATCAGGAATTGGGTATAAGCAAGGGGCGGCTTTCTCTCTGCTCTACTGGAAGGGCAGGTGTATTTTATTTCTGAATAACAAGGTGGTAATGGAGTGGAGGGTAAAGAACCCTGGGGACTGTGGAGTCCTGGGCCTGGATCCCTGTCCCAGCTCTAGCAGGAACTGCATACCCTTGGGCAAGCTACTCTTCCTCTCTGGGACTCAGTTTAAAGGCAGGCTGACAGTTCACAAACCCTATCTACAGATGTTCCATTTGATCTTCATGACAACCATGTGAAGCCAGCACAGCTACTCCCTTTTTTTCAGATGGAGAAACTGAGGTTTGGAGAGGCTAAGGGTCTCATTCGACGTTACACACCTTAAAACTGGTAGAACCAAAGTTTCAGAGGTGTTAGACAGCCAAACCCAATACTCAATGGTTGTCAGATTAAGAACAATTCCTCCCCCTGCTCATCCTGAATGAAGTCTCGGCAAGACCAAGGTAGACCCTTGTACACCTGCCCACTCTGGTGGCCTGGAAAGTTCTGTCCACCCTCCTGCAAATTTTCATTACTCAAGCCAGCAAGAATGCAGCCCCCACCCCCAGTTAGGTCTAAATAAATGTCCAAGTGATATCACATCCTGCCAGCTCCAAAATAGCCCTGGCCTGCCCACAAGCGATCACAAAGTGCCAGGCCATGCAGGGCCAAGCCAGCAGGAATGCCCAGCCCATGGCACCCTCCATACACTCAAGCAACTAAAGCAGAAGCCTCAGAGCAGGAAGGCCCCCCACTCCCACCTTTGCCAGAGAGCCTGGCCCCACCCTCCATGCCTCCCTTTGTAAGAGGCTCCAGAGCCTTCTTGCCCAGTGCCAGCCCTTGCCCCAGCGCCAACCCATGGAGCCTTGACCGCGGCCAGCCTGCGGGCGACTCCGGCCTGACCCGGACACCCCACCACTCACATTGCTTCAAGAGCTCCAGACACAAAGCCATGAGGGCCAGATGAGGGTCATAGACCCAGAGACCCGGCAGAGACAGAAAAAGGGACAGGGAAACGGGAGCAGAGAGAAAGGGAGACAAGGGACTGGGGTAGAAAAGCAAGGGGGGGCGCCAAGAGCCCTGTGTAAAGAAGCAGGCACAGAGGGGGGCCTTCAGTGCAAGAGACAACAGAGTGGTGACACCACTCAGACAGATGTGGGGATACAGAGAGACAGGGAGAGCAAAGCGGGGAACCCCGTGACAAAGAAGTGGGATGCTCGCAGACCTGACGGGAAACAAGGAGAGACAGAGACAAGGGACAAACCAAGGGAAAGTAGGGCAGTGCTCCTGAAGTCAGGGAGCAAGGAGAGAGACCCCGAGGGATCTACAAAGTCCTAGCGGAATGGAGGACATCCACACGAGGGAAAAGCCTGAGGGAATAGGGGCTCAGAGAGGCCAGATCCCAGGGATGTGGGGACACAGAAGGGAGGACCCACAAAGGATGTGGGGGGAGCTCAGGAGGAGCCCTGGGAAGAGTGGCGGGTGTTCTGAAGGAGAGGCCCCAAAGATCGGGGGGCACTCTGAGGGGAGTCCCGAAGAACGGGGAGTCCAGAAAAGGCAGCTCCAAGGAATGCGAGGAGCGCCTTGAGAGGGTACCCGAGATCCGGGAGCGAGGGCGGGCCTGTGGGGAGCGCGAGGGCAGAGACAAAGAGACAGCGAGCCAGGGAGAGACAAAGCGGGCGGAGCGGGGACACGGGCCAGAGGACCGGCGGCCGGACAGAAGGACGGAAGCGCGGGCGGGCGGGTGGATGGATGGACAGACAGGCAGGAGGGCGGGGGCAGGGCAGGGCAGGGCTGGGCTGGGCGGGGGCGGCGCCCGTCTCCTCGCGGGGCCGCGGCTGCTCCGGGCGGCGCTGGGCGGGCCCCGGGCGTCCGGGCTGAGGAGGCGGCAGCGACGACGTGGACCGGACAGACGGACGGAGTGACGGACGGACTGGCGGCAGCTGCGGCCAGCGGCGGGCACTCACCCTCCTCCCTCACGCGGCCCGGCCCGAGGCTCCGGTTTTGTACGCCCGAGGGGCGGGGCCTCCGGGTTAAAGCCCCGTGCCTGCCCCGCCCTGCCCCGCCCCCCGCGTCAGCCGCGCGCGCGTCGCCCGGGACTCCCGGGCCGAGCGGGCGCGCGCAGCCACCTCGGCACGTGGTCCGGTGCGCGCAGCCGGGCCGGTGCGCAGGCGCGCGGGCCGCTCAGTTCAGCCCACGCCCAGACCCACCGGCCCAGGGAGGTAGCGCGCGCCCACGTCGGCACGCGCATGCCCGAGCGCGAGGGGCTCCGCCCCTCGAACCGCTGACCCAAACCAGTTCCAGCTGGAACGCGACGCATGCTCCGTGGGGGAGTCAGTCTGCGGCGGGAGTAAGCACCAGTTCGCCCTGGCGACACCTCCCTGTAATGGGGAAACTGAGGCTCAGAGGAAGCAGCCTGAAGTGTCCTGTTCACCCCTGGATGGTCATATTGTTGTTCCTCTGGTCCCATGGGCTCCACTCTGTCCTGCCTTTGCTGTGTCCACCAGGAGTCCTAGAGATTGTGTTCCAACCCTGACTCAGACTCTCGAGGCCTGTGTGACCTTGGACTAGATGTTCATTCAGACTCCCTGAGCCTTCATTTTCTCCTTGGTGCAATAAAACAAGTACACCCACAGTGTCTGGGAGGACAGAGTGCCTAGCCCTAGCGGGGTTGGCAGTAGGTGTGCCTTCACACCACCCCTCCTCCTGGTTCCCTGCTTCTCCCTTCCAAGCCTCCTCACTCAATCCTGGTCCTGTCACCTCCTTGAGGACCTTACTTCTCCAAGCCACACCTACAGATCTGCCATCCACAGACCCAATTCCTAGGTTACTTCCCTTCTCTCTGCATCTGTTTTCCCAAAAATAAAACGGAGAAAAGAATCTTCCATATTTCATAGGATAACATTGTTGTGAAGACGGAAGGAGATGGTAACAGTGTTTCCAATACAAATGTCATGGTTTTTACATTAAGGTATAAGAAATCAGCTGAGGGTTATTGAGTCGCTGTGATGTCAGGCATTGTGCTAAGTGAGCACCGTGAAAGTCGTAGTTTACTTCATCCTACATTCAGTCACTATGTTACACCTGTACTGTGTGCTTAATGTCTAACTTTAAATTGATTTACTTAGGAAAAAACATGGTACATTAATCATGGGACCTGACAACGCAAGGCAGCACAGGATGAGATCTCCTTATCCCACCTCTACAGTTCCAAATTCAGTAATACTTTCCCTTTGTGACCCTGGACAAATCCCTTTCCCTCTCTGAGACTCACCAGCTCTGTTACCTGGACCAAGGTAGGAGTTCTTAAACTGTGAACTGTGGTTGACATTCTCAATTGAGGTTAGTGGGGGGCACTGATTGAAAAGCAGATACCTGGCCAGAATTCAGGTGGAGCTCAATTAGAGTTTATATTTTACCAAGTTTAAGACCCTTGGACTAGGGGTCCCTTCTGATGGTGATGTTTTAGGATCCCAGAAGAAATTTATGGAGCACCTACTATGGACTACTTACCCTACTCCAGGCCCCAGTGTGGCTGGATCCCTGCAAAGCTGAGTTGGCTGGAGCTCAGGTTGAGATGGGGAATAGACCCAACTCAGTCTGCCCAGGGCCCCAGCCTAGCCCCCACGGCTTCCCTTCCTGGGGGTGTAGAAGCTCCTCTTTCCCAACTTTCTAGATAGTCACCTGTCCCAGGTGGTCAGAATGGGGTAATGTACATGTGTAGGGTCATGAGAGCTTTACCCACTTGGCCCGGCTGCATAACAATCCCTTCTCATCACCAATTAGCTGTTCTTCTTTCCTCACACCCTAATCGAATACACTGAGGGCTCCTGTTGATTCCACTTTTAGAACACCCAGGCTCTGGCCAGTTGTCACAACTGCTGTCCCACATAAGCCACCATCACCAACCTGGCATTACTGAATCCCTGCCTCTTGCCTCCCAATCAAGGCTCCATACAGCAGTCTGAATGTTTCTTTTACAATCACTCCTCTGCTCCAGTGCCCCAGTGGTTCCCCCTCTCAGTCAGACCAAAAGACAAAGTCCATCCCATGGCCTGTGGCCAGGCCCAACCTTCTCTTTCCAGTCTTCTCTCTGCCTCCTGAGCACACCAGGCACCCCCTGCACAGGGCCTCTCCACCATTCCTCTACCAGGAGCATCCCCCCACCAGCACTGCTCTTCCATCATTCCTGCATGTCCTTCAAGTCTTCACCCAAAATCTTTCTCAATGAGTTCTGCCCTGTTTATACCTCAACACCCCTCTGAGCACTCTACCACCCCCCAGTGCCCCTTGCTATATACCAATTCCCAATAAACCACACGCTTATTTATATTTCTTGTTTCATTTAGCCCTTACCCCCCCTTTCTTTTCTTTTCTTTTCTTTTTTTTTTTTTTTTTTTGAGACAGAGTCTCAAGCTGTCACCCTGGGTAGAGTGCCGTGGCATCACAGCTCACAGCAACCTCAAACTCTTGGGCTTAAGTGATTCTTTTGCCTTAGCTTCCCGAGAAGCTGGGACTACAGGCGCCCGCCACAATGCTCAGCTATTTTTTGGTTGTAGTTGTCATTGTTGTTTGGCAGGCCCAGGCTGGATTCGAACCCGCCAGCTCCGGTGTATGTGGCTGGTGCCCTAGTTGCTGAGCTACAGGTGCTGAGCCCCCTTCCTCTCTCAATAGACTATACTGTCCCTGAAGGCCTGGGTTTCCATTTAGTTCACTCTTGTATCCCTAGTGCCTACAGCACAGCCTGGCCCATAGAAATTGATCAATAAACATGTATTGACAAAAGATGCTTGATTGGAAGGCTTACATCCTTAACCACCGTGCCATAGGGTCTCCAAGGTTCTATTTAAGCACAAGAGTTTCTCTTTCTTTGTGGTGACTTTTCTACCCCCTGAAACCATAGGGAATGTTCCTGTCTTGTCCAAGAATCTCAGTCTTGGGGTTGGAGGCCTGTCCACCAGTCCTTCAGTTCCAGTTACTACTTCCCCTAGAAGGCTCAGTCTAAAAAACAGGATTAGAAGAGTGATGATCCATGCACTTAGCACACAAAAGGCACTGGATTAACCAGAATGTCCTAGGCCAAAGGGTTGGTGGAGGCCAAAAAGGAAGCCTGCCTTCTGCCAGTGTCCTGTGCAGAGAAGTGCCCATTTCAGCAGTAGAACATTTTGGCTCCTCATCACTCACTCTCGAAAGATCTCTTGGATCCTCCCATCGCTCCCTGATCCCATGGCCCTCCCCGGACCACTGTGCCAGCCTGTGTGTGGCCTCCCAGCCAGTGGTCCATCCTGCCCATGTTGCTAGTTGATTCTCCCTGAAACTCCTATAATATTCTATATCTCTTTACCAGGACTTGGATGGTTCCCCCACACAGAGAACAATGGAGGAAGCCAAGAGGACTCAGGTAGGAAACAGCTCTCTGACCTACTAGCTGGGTGACCTTAACCTTGACACTCATCTGCTCTAGGATGCAGTTTCTTTGTGAAACATCTGTAAATGCAAGTGTGTTTGTGTTGAGGTAACTGGGTTAAGTCAGGAATGGCAGATATGTGTAACTATCCTGGCCACAGCAGACATCACCAATCAATGTTGGCACACTTCTCTGCCTAACTAAACCCCAGTCCTGAGCATCAGAGATCAGAGGTGACACATGAAGTCTATTTGCAATCTCTGGGCATGATAGTCTTTGAGATTCCTCTTAGCCGTGGTTGTCTGGGATTGGATGGGCTGAGTTGACAGGAGGCTCAGAAAAAACAGAGATTGGGGAGCTTGGGCATGGGCTCAGGGGACGAGGTTGACTGGAAGATTGACTGCTTACTGGAATTTTGTCAGCCTTCCTTCCTGTGTAGATGTGGGGAGTGAATCAGAGAAGAAAGTAGGAGAGTTCTGGGGGATGGAAGAGAGGGGACAGACAAGGGAGGGCAGAACAACTGGTAACTAGATGGGCACAGATGGGAGGTGCCTAGGGAGCCCGGAGCCCAAGTCTCATCACCCAGATGGAGAATCTGAGGCCCAGGGAGGGCCAGATACTGCTCAGAGTGACACAATAGAGCTGAAACTAGAACTCAGGGTCCCTGAGCAAGGAGGAAGTGTGTTTCCTAGGCCTGGAACCTATCCCAGCTCAGCCTGGAGCTTCAGGCACTGCCAGGGAGCAACCCCCAAGTGCACGTGTGTGTGCATGAGTGCGGGCACACAAGCACAGGTGCAGAGAATGCAGCTGGCAAAAGTGGGGGTGCACCCTGCAGCCCACACCCCCATGCCTGCTGAGGCCCTTGAGTGATGTCACAGTCTCTCTTGTGATTCAGAGGGAGTGGGAGAGACATAGAAAGGAAGGATGGGGAGGATGTGCACAGAAGGCAGGCATAGATGGGGGGGCAAGTCGGGGAGGGGAGGCTGGAAGAAAGGGAGGGAGACAGGCTGAGTAAGAGAAGCAGGGAGGCTTTGCTGTGTTCTTTCTTCTCTTTCTCAGAGGTGTAGAGAGGGGAGAGTCAGGATCAGGGCAGACTGAGGGGTCATGGCTCTTTGTTCTGGGTAGGTCCTCTGAGTGGGAGGGGCATGCATAAACAGCCAAGCTGTTGCTTCCACCACGGTCCCAGCTGGAGCTGCCCCCTGCCTGCCAGTCACCTGCCAGAGCTATTTCTGGAATGTGGAATCTGGGTCAGACAGGGTGGGTAGTAGCAGCACTGGCTGCTAGGAAGCTGGCCAGACCCACAGGGGTAGGAGAGTGGGTGGGAAGCCACAATCTGCCCATGGCCACCCAAGAGGGTCTAGCTCCCACTGTCTCAATAACTGCCCCCACCCATACCTACCCACCTGCTTGCCTGAGTGCATATGTGCTGATGTGAGAGGAACAAAGAGCTTTCATGCCCCTCAGCCCTGGGGGGGAGGCAGGTCCGCTGCTCACTTCTGCTGGGGGGGGAGGTGCCTTCTGAGGAGGGGTGACCCCTGTAGGGAGACAGTGGCTAAGTGAGGATGTGCCTGTGTGTGCCTATGTTGGGGAATTGATGATGCACAGGCTGACCACATATGGTGGTACAACTTTTACACTGATTAAGGATGCCACATATAAGGGGCTCTGCCATGTATAATGTAGATATAATTGAATTACATATAATTATTATGACAAATTTTTGGCAGATAAAAATAAAGGATCTTATTCTAATAAAAACTGTATATCTGGCTCGGCGCCTGTGGCTCAACGGGCTAAGGCGCCAGCCACGTACACCTGAGCTGGCAGGTTCGAATCCAGCCCAGGCCTGCCAAACAACAATGACGGCTGCAACCAAAAAATGGCCGGGCGTTGTGGCGGGCGCCTGTAGTCCCAGCTACTTGGGAGGCGGA
>CAUYRH010121068.1:0-22084 GCA_963574655.1 Perodicticus potto | reverse complement strand
GCCATTTGACCCTATAATTCCTCTACTTGGTATATACCCAGAGGACCAAAAATCACATTAGGACAAAGATATCTGTACCAGATTATTTATTGCAGCCCAATTCATAATTGCTAAGTCATGGAAGAAGCCCAAGTGCCCATCGATCCACGAATGGATTAATAAATTGTGGTACTTGCATACCATGGAATATTATGCAACCTTAAAGAAAGATGGTGACTTTACCTCCTTCATATTTACATGGATGGAGCTGGAACACATTCTCCTTAGCAAAATATCTCAAGAATGGAAGAAAAAGTATCCAATGTATACAGCCCTAATATGAAGCAAATTTATATCTTTCATGTGAAGGTTGCAACCCAGTTATTGCACAAGAAGATGGGGAAAGGGGAGCGGGATGGAAGGGGAGGGGGAGGGTGGGGGAAGAGAGAGGATAAAGGGTGAAATCACACTTGAGGTCCATCTTTGAAGGGTCAGGAGAAAACTCCTAAATGCAGAACACAAATGTTCTCACACAGTAAATGAGAAAATCTCACGAATGTTATGTCGAATAGGTGGATGAAATTATCTTAGATTGTATATGAAGCCCGCACACCGTACTCTATGATTGAACTAATGTACACAGTTATGATTCAATAAAAAAAATAAAAAGAAAGAAAAAAATGACTAAATTATTTTATTTCCAAAGAAAATCATAACTAATCACAAAACTACTGTTCCTGAACTATGTATGATAACATATAGGCATTTTAAAAGTAAGGTTGTATTCCTCCAATGTTTATCCCATTTCTTGGACTGAAGAGCTCCCTTCTCCTCCTCTAGTTTGCTTCTTCTGTGATGCTTTCCTTGTATTTGGATAGACTTTTTCCTAGATCAACTCTTACGTAGCCAATTGACTTATACTTGTACATTTACCTGTTTTTCAAAGCAGGGAATATTCATTTCTTTGCATGTTGTTTTTACTCCATAACTGTTTCTTGAATTACTAAATGAGTAGGTGTGGAAAGTTACAAAATGTTTTGTTCTTTGTCTTAGAATCATTAGAAAACATTTTCTTTTTATGCATTTCTAAAGTAGCGGTCCTGCCTTACATATGAAGAAAGTAAGGAAAAACAAAAAGGAAAAATGGACCTCAAAAGAATCTGAGATGACACCAGTCCTTGAGGAGGCTAACTTGCTAACTAGTGATCTGCTCCAAAGGAATGATGACGGCAGGTTAAGTGAAGGAAGGTAAAATCACCAAGTACTTTATTTCCCTGTGAAGGAATGTGAAGAGTGCTTACTTTCTCTGATACTAGTGTAGAATGGTCTGCCAAAGCTAGAGAATTCTCAAGTATATCAGTGCTGCTGAAAAGTTAATTAAGATGAGGATTAATTAACTTAAAAAGAAGCAGTTTTAATAAATATTCATCATGGAACACTGGCTGCAGTGAATATACGTAAAAAACTCTTAGAGAATTTTTGTACTGGGAGAGTCAATAGAGAAATGAAGGATAAGTGAAAAGGAAGAGAAAAATGTGGGGTTCAAAGTTGTTTTATCCTTTTCTCATTTTAAAACAAATGTATTTTGAGTGCGTTTGTAAGAAAAGAAACACATAAGCAAAGAATGTGCTTATGAAATTTAGGTTTTTTGCATGTCTAAGCATTAGAAATTTTGATAGTTTATATTTTAAAGATATATGCTAAAAATAATTGTCCTTAGAAGTTCTTTTCATATATAGTTTTCTGGTAAGAGGATATTCTTTCAGAATTGGTTCTGACATGAAATATTTGAATGTACTTGAACATGCTGATGATAACTTGAAGTTAAAATGTCATGTGTAGGTTTTTGAATGATGTAATAATAAACATACATACAGTCATCATTCTTCGATGATTGTATGGATCACCTATTTCTGATGGTAGCACCACAGAGAGCTATAATTTAGTACGGTACTAAATTATTAGGTTTATCAACTTTATGATTATTTAGATTTGGGGGAGAAAGGAAGGACATTCATTTATGTCCGTTGGGAAAGCAGGCTATTTACAATCTATTGCAAATTATTACTTTTGGATTATAAAATTCTAAAGTGTAAAAAACATGTTCCCCTGTATCACGGCATCATTGACATGCATTATGTGCTCAATAAGTTATTTGTTGAACACATGACTAGACAATTCAATAGGTGAACGATGATTTCTTTAGGGAAAAAAATGTTTAATTTCTTAGAAATTAAGTTTCCACAATAGCCTAAAAATAGTCTTCTCATTTTAATAAAGAGTATTTTCAAGTTTCAGAAATAATAACTTATAGCCAGAAGTGGAATGATTATATGGATTTATCAGCTATCATATCACTTATAAACAATTGAAAATAAGTATAACTGTCACAGGGCTTTGTGAGACACATGTGGGGAGCTTGAATTCTTGGGTTTGACTAGCTGATGGGCTTGGACAAGTTACTTTGCCTGTCTATGTCTTTTTCCGTCCTTTATAAAATGCTTAATGTACTACCTACCTCAGAGAATGTTTGTGGCTAGTAAATGAGTTTAACCTGTGCCCAGTGCTTTGCAGAATGCATGGTAACTGCATATACATCTTAGAAATACTAATTCCTTTCATCATTACAAATGGGTTTCTCTTATATAAGGAGTTACGTAATGTTCTTCCACATAGATTTTAGTGCCAGAAAAGCCTGTGGTGATTGAAAATAAATAAATAAATACATAATTGACCTGGTATATTTCTTGCTATCGAATAATGGAACTAATATGATTTTTGTTTTGACTACCAGAAAGCTGAATGTAAATGTAATTCTTTGCATTGTTATTAGTAGCAGGAGTCACTTTTCTAAGTCACTGTTGCTCTGTTTTTATTAGTAGTTTAATCCTCTTTGTACAAAATTAATATATTTTACATTATGTGCAAAAATACCCTGTAAATTTTTTGAATATGAGTTTCTTAATTTTGAAATTACAACTGCAGAGATTTTATATAAAAAATAGTTTTAGATGTATTTGCATTTTACTATTACTATTTACTATTTCTCTGAAAGGAATTTTTTCTTTTCTTAGGCCTGAAAAGAAAACATCTCATGAAGAGAACAAGGTATTATTTCAAAAATAAATGATCAGAAATATTACTGTAAAAATACAGTATAAAAGATAAAGTACAAAAAATAGAAGATCTTTCCTTCTGAAGACATTTACTTTGAAAAAATGATTAAGGAATAGTAATCATAAATAGCCTTTTTTACAAAAATCAGTTATTTGAAGAAGTATCTGTGTGTGCTCATATAAAAAAATGGGTAATTACCTATTTTCTACATTTAGCCTATGCTATAATAATTAGAGTGATATTTTGAAACAATATCACTTATTTCACAGGGAAAAACTCAAATACATTCCCAGGATCACCTTGAAGACTTGACTTGGTCATCTGAAACAGCCTCAGAGGATCAGGTGTTGCCTGCCTTTAATCCCAAGACTTGTGCTTTGCTCTTTGAACAACTTGCAACGCATTGTAAAGGTAGGACCCGTCCACAGCCTTTTCATTTATCTGATAGTAGTGCATGCACACTTTCTTTAGTACTTTCACAGAGCACTGACACATTAGAATGCTGTCCATCTAACAAGTATACTTCACGTTAAAACAGAGTGAGAACTATAGTATATGTTGCACACTCTCGGCCAAGGAGCTGTGATGATTCCACTGTGCTTTTCTCACTGTAAGTGGCACTCCCAGTCTTCTACTTGACTCTCCTTTCCTCCTGTGTCTTTCCCCACAGTCAGTTTGCCATCATGTTCCACTTGGAATATGGCAGTACCTTAAGAACTGTTTTCCCTGCTACCCACCTCCTAAAACCACGGTCTACTCTGCACTGCACCATATCATATATTTTTTTCTTTATTATTAAGTCATATACACATAGATCATGAATACATTTATGCATATGTGGGGTACAATGTGTTGTATTTTCATACAATATGACATGCTTACATCAAATAGCTTTTGCCTCATTTACTTGAGTATTGTATTAAGACATTTATGCTCTACACTTGATACATTTGACTTGTACCCTTGCAATATGCTCCATAGGTGTGGTCCCGCTGTTTACCCTCCCTTTATCAAACTTCCCTCCTCCCCTCCCTTCACACTCCATTTCTCTCCTTCATCCTGGGCTGCAGCTGTGGTCTATCTTTCATAAGAAAGTGTGAGTAAATGTAAGTTGGTTTCATAGAAGTACTGAGTACATTGGATACTTTTTCCTCCATTCTTGAGATATCTTACTCAGAAGCATATGTTCCAGGTCCCTCCATGTAAACATAAAAGAGGTAAAGTCTCCATCTTTTTTAAGGCTGCATATATTCTATGATATATATATACCACAATTTATTAATCCATTCATGGGTTGTTGGGCACTTGGGCTTCTTCCATCACTTGGCTATTACAAATTGAGCTGCAATGAATAATCTGGTGCAAATATCTTTTTTTGCAAAGTGATTTTTGGTCTTTTGGATATGCTCCTGGAGGAGTTGCAGGATCCAATGGCATGTCTACTTTTAGATGCCTGAGTGTTCTCCAAACTTCTTTCCAAAAGGAATGTATTAGCTTGCATTCCCAGCAGCAGTGCAGAAGTGTTCCCTTTTCTCCACATCCACGCCAACATCTGTAGTTTTGGTATTTTGTGATGTGGGTTACTCTTACTGGACTTAGATAGTATCTCAAAGTGGTTTTGATTTGCATCTCTGATTATTAAAGATGATGAGCATTTTTTCTTGTGTCTGTAGGCCATGCAACTGTCTTCTTCAGAGAAGCTTCTGTTCGGGTCTCTTGCCCATAGTGAAATGGGATCACTTGTTCTTTTCTTAGTAATAAGTTTGAGTTCTCTGTGGATTCTGGTTATCAGACCTTTGTTGGAAATGTAACTGGTCAGGAAGCAGACATATTTTGAAATTTCAGAAATGGTGACTTGCCACAGTCACCTTTTTGCATGGGCCAACTAGGGCAATTTGAGTCTCACCTGCAGGCAGCCATCCTGAGCCCAAAGCAGGTCCAGGATACCCCACACTTCAGAGGAACTGTTGCAGGGAGAATTTGTGAAACCTGCCTGTGAAGACTTTTTTGAGATCAGTGGAATCAACAACTCAGTGTGCTCTCAGCACCAAGCTCGTAGCCAGGCAACCACCAAAAACAGTGTAAACCGTCTCCTATACTTTTTAAAAATTCTGATTGATCTTGTGGCCCCCTTCCTTAAAACCCATAGCTACCACTGCTCATTGTGATAAAGTTAAAGATCTCAGTGCTCTAGCTTTATCCTGCTTCAAATCATGCCCTTCTCTCTTTCTGTGCCCAAGCCACTATCTTAGGTGTTTGCTCCTGCCATCAGTGGCTTTCGTGAAGTGTAACTGACATTTGATAAACTGCACACAAATATAATGTCCAATTTCACTGGGGTTAGGAGAGACCTCATTGTGATTTTGATTTTCATGTTCCTCATCATGGGGAGACTTTCAGCATTTTATCATATGTTTATAGGCCTTTAGTTTGTTTTCTTTTGAAAGGCTTCTATTGCTATCTTTTGCCTACATTTTCAAGGAGTTGTTTAATTTTTCTTGCTGATTTTAGTTCTTTATAGATTTTGGTTATTCTTTTGTCCAAGTATAGCATGCAAAATTTTTCTCCCATTCTGTGGGTCTTCTGTTCACGCTATTGATTGTTTTCTAGGCTTTTAATTTAATCAAATCCCTTTGTTTTTTTGTTTTTTTGGTTTTTTTTTTTCTCCCCAGTTTTTGACTGGGGCTTGGTTTGAACCCTCCTCCTCAACATATAGGGCCGGCACCCTATTCCTTTGAGCCACAGGCACCACCCTGGTTAATTTTTTTTATCACTGTGATTGATTGCCTATGGTTTTGTTTTTATGGTTTTTTTTTTTTTTTTTTTGAGACAGAGTCTTACTCTGTCACTCTAGGTAGAGTGCCCTGGCGTCACAGCTCACAGCAACCTCAAACTCTTGGGCTCAAGTGATCCTCTTGCCTCAGCCTCCCAAGTAGCTGGGACTACAAGTGCACACCACAACACCCAGCTAGTTTTAGAGGTGGAGTCTCACTCTCCTGAGCTCAGGAAATCTACGTGTCTCAGCCTCCCAGAGTGCTAGGATTTCAGGCATGAGCTATGGCCAGCCATCTTTGGAATCTTTTTCATGAAGTTTTGCCTAGTCCAATATATACAAAAGTTTTTCAACATTTTATTCCAGAATTCTTACAGTTTCATGTCTTAGGTTTAAATCTGTTATCCATCATGAATGAAATTTTGTGAGCGATGAGAGGTGCTGATCCTGATTCACTCTTCTACATGTGGGCTATTCAGTTTTCCCAGCACCATTCATTGAAGAGCGATTGTTTTACCCATGTATGTTTTTATTTGTTTTGTTAAATATCTGTTGGACATATGAGAATAGTTTTATCTCTGGGTTCTCTTTTATCATCCATAGCTCTGTGTTTCTGTTTTTGTTCCAGTACCAAGCTATTCTCATTATTATATAGCCTTGTGGCAAAGCTTGAATTCTGGTAAAGTGATGCCTCCTGATTTGTTCTTATTGCTTCAGGTTGCTTTGGCTATTCAGGGTCTTTTCTGGTTCTATATGAAGCTTAGAACTATTTTGGCAATTGCTGTGTAAAGCAATGTTGGTATATTAATGGGGATTACACTGCATCTGTAGATTGCTTTGGGTAGTACAGACATTTCCACAATGAAAACTCTACTGATTCATGATCATGACATGTTTTGTCATCTGTTGATGTCCTCTGAAATTTCTTTCCTCAACATATCATAGTTCTCCTCATAGAAGTCTTTCACATCCTTAGTTAAATGTATTCCTAGGTATTTTATTTTTGTTGCTGTTGTGAAAGAAACTGTGTCTTTGACTTGGTTCTCTGACTGTTGTAGGAGCAGATAAGTCTACTGATTTGTGTGCATTGATTTTGTAACCCAAAACATTGCTGTATTTGTTTATCAATTCCAAGAGTTTCTTGGTAGAATCTTTGGAGTTTTCTAGATAGAAAGATCATCAGCAAAGATTATATCCTCATTCTCCACAAAGATACCATTTATTTCCTTCTCTTGTCAGATTTCTCTGGCTAGGACTTTCAGCACTCTGTTGAATAGAAGTAACGGTAGAGGACAAGCTTGCCTGGTTCCAGTTCTAAGCAGGAACGTTTTCATTTTTTTTCCTATTCAGTATGATGTTGGCTTTGGGTTTGCTACTTATATGGCTCTTATAATTTTGAGGTAAGTCCCATCTATGCCTATTTTGTTAAGCATTCTTATCATAAAATCAGAAAGTTCCATAGCAACAAATATTGGCATGGATGCAGAGAGAAAGGAACACTTACATACTGCTGCTGGTACAATGATTCCTCAAAAAACTAAGAGCAGACCTACCATGTGAGCCAGTGATCCCACCAGGGGGATTTACCTAAAGAGGGAAAAAAGACATTTTATTACAGAAACATGTGCACTTGAACAGTTGTTGTGGCACAATTCACAAATGCCAAGATGTGAAATTAGCCCAAGTGCCCATCAACACATGAGCAGATTAATAAAATATGATACATGTGTACCATGGAGTACTATTCCGGCATTTAAAACCATCCTTCTAAGTGAAGTATTGCCAAGAATGGAAAAACAAATGCCACATATGTTCAATATTACATTGGAACTAATCGATCCAGCTCCATGTGCACATATGGTAGTAAAACTCAGTGGAAACCAAGCAGGTGGGAGTCGGGGGACAGGTAAATTCACACCTAATGGCTGTAGACCATGCTGCTTTGGTGATGGGCACACTTATACCTTTAACTCAAACTTCACAAAAGCAACTCCTATAACCAAGTCATGTAGCCAAGTCTGAAATTATAGAAAAGAGGAGGAGGGAATTCTGCCAAGATGCCTCTGAACAATGAGAAGGAAAACAAAGTAAATAAATGTATAATTTGATAAGTTTCAAGATATGTATACAGATGTGAATCCATCACCATGATTAAGATAATTAGCATTTCCGTCACCCACAGCAGTGTCTCTTATTAAGAAATGGCTGAATTATTTTCCAGTGTATCTGTACCATTTCTCACAGCCATCAGCAGTATCTAATAGTTGCAGTGGCTCTGTGTCATCACTAACATTTCATGCTATCACTGTCTTCACTTTTTGCCATTCCAGTTGTCTGTTGTGCACACATTTTGGTTTTAATGTGTGCTGACCTAATGACAAATGATCCTGAGCATCTTCCCATGTGCTTATTCCTCACCTGGACATCTTCTTTGGTAAACTGTATTTTCACATCTTTTGCCATTTAAAAAATTATGTCATTCATTTTCTTATTTGTTAAGCTTCGAGAGGTCTTCATATATTCTGGATATTTTTTCATTATTAGCTGTGTTTTCTGCAGGGAATTTTTCCAGTTTGTGGCTTATCTTTTCCTTGTCTTAATAGTGTCTTTTGAAGAGCAGAGGTTTTTAACTTCAATAAGGTCCAGTTTATCTATTCATTTAATTACAAATTTTCCTCTGACATATCTAACAAATCTTTGCCTAGTACAAGATCACAAAGATGATCAAAGCAACCTATGCTTTCTTCAAGAAGTTTTATAGTTTTAGTTCTTACATTGAGATGTATGATCCTTTTTGCTCATGGTTTGGGGTATGGATTCAAGCCCAGGTTTTAATGACTCTCCTTCCTCCACTGCCTTGCCATGTGTTTTGTAAGACATAAGTAGATTGTATATCTGTGGGTCTATTTTTTGGACTCCACCAAGTTCCATTTATTTATGAATACTCCTCACATCCTGAAAAACCCATCAGAAGAAGTATAAAAAATCCATCTAATGTGCCAGTAAACCCATCATAATGTTGAAAAATCATAAGTCAAACCATCTTTAGCTGAGAACCATCAGTATTTGATTCTCAACATAGTTTGAGCATTCATGTTCCAAAATGTGGAATTTGAAATGCTCCAAAGTCTGACACTTACTGTCAACATGACTCCACCCCTGACCTCATGTACACAAAATTTGTTTTATGCACAAAATTATTAAAAGTATTGTGAAAATTACCATCAGCTTATGTATATAATGTTTACGAAACATAACTGTATTTTCTGCTTAGACTTGGATCTCATCCCCAAGATAACTCATTATGCATATGCACATATATTAAAACCTGGAAAGATCAAAAATGGGAAACTTTTCCAGTCCCAAGCACCTTGAGAAAGGATATGTAAGCTGTACCAATATCATTCTGTTTTGGTTGCTGTAGATTCCTAACAATTCCTGAAATCAGCCCTCCAATTCTGTTCTTTCTTTGGAGTTATTTTGCCTGTTTTAGATGTTTTGCATATCCACATGAATTTTTTAAAAGACTGTCAATTTAAAAAAAATCCTGCTTGAATGCTGGGAATCAGATTGAGATTGTATCTAATCAATAAGTCAATTTGAGGAAAATTCACATCTTAACAATAACAAATATTTCCACTTCAAAACAAGTACATCTCTCCATTTGTATGAATCATATTTCATTTTTTCAGTACTATTTTGTGGCCACGTATTTGATACATAAGCCCTTCCCTATTATATCAGATTTATCTGTATTTCATTTCTTCCTGTTTTTTTAAATTTAAAATTAATATGAGGGTACACATTTTTAGGTTACTGTTGGAGCCCATATAGCCTACGGCTAGGAGGAACGAGAGTTATAAGAAATACCTGTATAGCTCAATTATGGGTGGAAAGGGTGTGGAGAGAGATTTAGTTCTCCTAACAAGCACGAGAGCTCGCGAGATGAGAGCAGCGGTGAATTGGCAGTCTCTACACCTGTGGTGTTGAGAAGCATGAGATTGGTCTTATATTAGGCTGGAGGAGAAGGCAGTCAGGGAGCATGCACATTCGATTACGGACCTGCTTACTCTGACTCTGTCTCGTCTTCTGCCTGCCTGCAGAACACCAACATGGTATCTCTCTGCTGAAGATTACTAAGCTCTACTAAAGACTAATACCTATCTTTCTAAGAAGACTGCTTTACTCTCTCTAAGACTCTCTCTCTCTCTCTCTCTCTCTCTCTCTCTCCAGCTAAAGTAGATAGCCCTCAGGCACCTAAGAGAAACTGAACCTGAGCAAGGTAACTTGGTGGTCCACATCCGGAACCTAGATAAGCTGGGCCTGAGACCTGGCCAGTCCAGGGCCCTGGCAAGAATTGTCAGAAGTGACATGTGACAGGTTACATTATTTTCAATTCTAAGGTAAAGTTGTAGTTGAGCTCTTCACTCGAGGGGCGTGCTGAACACCCTCACATGTGCACACTGGGTGAGATTCCACCAATTGCCCTCCCTCCTCCTGCCAATCACCCTCCCACCTCCCACACTTCTTTCTCATCCCACCTCCTTGCTAGACTGTATTTGTGTTTTATCTTTCATATGAAAAATTTTTTTCCATTCTTGAGACACTTTACTAAAGAAAATATATTTCAACTCCATCCAGAGTAAACAACAGATGTAAAGTCTCCATCTTTTCTTATGGCTGAACAGTACTCCATGGTATACATATACCACAGTTTGTTAATCATTCATGTTTTGATGGGCATTTGGGTTGCTTCCACAACTTAGCAATTGTGAGTTGAGCTGCAATAAACTTTTTTTTGCAAATATGTTTGTGGTAAAATGATTTTTGTTCTTCTGGATAGAAGATACCTACTAATGGGATCAAATGGAAAGTTGACTTTTTGCTTTATAAGAATTCTCTAAACTTCTTTCCATGAAGGCTGTATTAGTTTGCTGTCCCCCCAGCAGTATAGAAGTGTTCCCTTCTCTCCACATGCAAACCAGCATCTGTGGATTAGACATTGTGATGTGGGCTATTCTTGTGGGGTTGGGTCATATCTCAGAGTGGTTTTGATTTTCACTTCTCTAATGATTAAGGATGATGGGCATTTTTCATGTGTTTGTTGGCCATTTGTAAAAACATGAAAAAATAGTATTTTGTTTCATATGGATGCAGAAAAATACCCAAACAGCCAATACAATTTCTAGAAATAAAAAGAAATCTGGAGGCATCATTCTAGCAGATTTAAGGCTATACTCCAAGTCTGTATTGATCAAGACAGCCAGGTACTGACACAAAAATAGAGATTTAGTTAGATCTATGGAATAGAATAGAGGATCTAGAGATGAATGCAGCCATATATCGCCATCTGACATTTGATTGCATTTCATTTTTTGATGAAGTGGTAAATGATATATTTTTAAATTTTGATTTGGTGGTTTATTGCTAGTGTATACAAGTACAGTGGATCTTTGCATGTTGGTTTTTTAATTGAAACTTTGCTAAACTCACTTATTAGTTCTAGTAGTTTGTTTGGTAGCTTCAGTGGATTTCCTACATAGACCAAGCCTTTTCTTCCTTCCACTACTCTCTTACTAAAGGCAGTAAATTTTCAGACCTGAGTCGAAGCAGTCACTGCTGCAGCTAACCAGCTCTGCCATTGTAGTGTGAGTGCATCCATGGGCACTGCCTGCATCAGTGAACAGCGCTAGGTGCCAGTACATCTGTGTTTACAGAAACAGGAGAAGTTGAACCACCCCTATTATGAGATTGTGGTTGTAAACAACGACAGTTTTACTTCTTCCTTTCTAGCTGGATACCTTTTTTTTCTTTCTCTTGCTTCACCGCACTGGCTGGAATCTGCACTACAACGCTGAATTATAGTGGTGAAAGCAGACGCTCCTGTGTTGCTCCCACCCTTGTGGGAAAGCATTCTGGTTTCCTCCATGATGTCTGCCAGCTGTAGGGTTATTATAGGTGCTTTGTTTGTGCTGAAGAAGTTCCCTTGTATTCTTCCTTTGCTGAGAGTGTTCTTTCATCAGGAAGGAATGTTGGATTTTATCAAATGCCTGCAACTACTGAGTCAATTATATGATTATTCTCTTTCAGTTTGTAATGTGGTGAATAATAGGGCTTTTTGATTAGTAAATCAATGCTGTGTTCCTGGTTGATAAGCCCATTTGCTTATAATGTATTCTTTTAAGGTATCATTGGGTTTGATGTTGAAATTTTTGTGTAGAGTTTTTTTTTTTTATTAAATCATAGCTGTGTACATTAATGCAATTATGGGGTACAATGTGCTGGTTTTATATACAATTTGAAATACTTTCATCAGACTGGTTAATATAGCCTTCACCACACTTTCTTATTGTGTTTTGACATGTACCCTTGTAAAATGTACCATAGGTGTCCCACCAATCACCTTCCCTCAACCCATCCTTCCCCTCCCCAACCCTTCCCCTGCTCTTCCACCTTCATCTTGGGCTGTAGTTGGGTTATAGATTTCATATGGAATTGTGGGTGCTTATATATTAGTTTCATAGTAGGGCTGAGTACATTGGATACTTTTTCTTCCATTCTTCAAATATTTGCTAAGAAGAATATGTTCCAGCTCCATCCATGTAAACATGAAAGAGGTAAAGTCTCCATCTTTTTGTAAGGCTGCATAATATTCCATGGTGTACATATACTACAATTTATGAATCCATTCATGGGTCGATGAGCACTTGGGCTTCTTCCATGACTTAGCAGTTATGAATTGGGCTGCAATAACACTCTGATGCAAATATCTTTGTTGTAAAGTGATTTTTGGTCTTCTGGATATATACCTCGTAGAGGAATTGAAGGATCAAAAGGCAGATCCATTTTTTAGATCCCTAAGTGATCTCCAAACTTCTTTCCAAAAGGAAAGTATTAGTTTGCATTCCCACCAGCAGTGCGGAAGTGTTCCCTTTTCTCCACATCCTTGCCAACATTTATGGTTTTGGAATTTTGTAATGTGGGCTAATCTTACTGGAGTTAGATGATATATCTCAAAGTGGTTTTGATTTGCATTTCTCTGATAATTAAGGATGATGAGCATTTTTTCATGTGTCTGTAGGCCATGCATGTGTCTTCTTCAGAGAAGTTTTTATTCAAATTTCTTGCCCACAATGAGATGGGATCACTTGTTCTTTTCTTGCTAATACATTTGAGTTCTCTATGGATTCTGGTTAGCAAACCTTTGTCAGAGACATAACCTACAAATATCTTCTCCCTTTCTGAGGGCTGTCTGCTTGATTTACATACTGTGTTCTTGGCTGTGCAGAAGCTTTTTAGTTTGATCAGGTCCTAGTAATTTATTTTTGATGTTGTTTCAATTGCCTGGGGGGATCCTCCCCATAAAATATTCTCCCAGACCGATTTCTTCAAGTGTTTTTCCTGCACTGTCTTATAGTATTTTTATAGTTTCATGTCTTAAGTTTAAATCTTTTATCCAGTGAGGGTCTATCTTTGTTAACAATGAAAGGTGTGGGTCCACTTTCAGTCTTCTACAGGTTGCCAGCTAATTCACCCAGCACAATTTGTTAAATAGGGAGTCTTTTCCCCAATGAAAGTTTTTGATTAGCTTATTGAAGATCAAATGATGATAAGTAGCTGTGTTCATCTCTTGGTTCTCTATTCTGTTCCATACATTGCCAGGAAGCCTACCCAAGTTATTAAGAACCTGGAAGTAGATCAGCACAGGATGAAAAAGAAGCACAGAAAATAGCAGCGTCAGGAGGACCTTTCCTCAATAGGACAAGGCAACCTCAACTTCATTGCACAGCTGTTATATACAGTAGCTTGAAGACATGATTTTGTCATAATTGCATAACTTGATTAAAAGCAGCCAAAAAGCAGAATAGCATTCTCAGCAGTCTGAGATGACAAAATGGACCTGTCTCCATACTAATCTGGTTCAAAAACCAGCCATAACAGGCAACAGCTGGGGCCACGTTGCATTCGGTCTTTGACACAGATCGGTTCCTCAAAACTGGGGGACCTTGCCTCCCAGGAGGACAGCTCCCAATAGCTCCCCCTCTTTTTCTTTCTAAGTGCAAGCTGTGAAGATTGGCTTTTAATTCTCAGACTGCTGTGAAGGCTCTTCAGAGGGCTTCAGGAAATATACACAGCAAAATCAAAACCATTATTCCTAATCCAATAAGGGCATATATCACATAAGTGAAAGACGTTGATGGTATTAAGTTAGTAAGAAACTGTTTTATAGCTGTGGCCACCTCTGGGGTGACAACATCTGTAAATGGGCATTTGAATAGACTGGATATGTGGATGCAAAGCAGCAATGTCTACTGAAATGTTATTAGACTTCCAAATGCCCTACAAGTGGCACTGGACACGATCCCAACTCCACTCAGTAGCATTATATTTATAAGCAGTAACCCAAATCCATTCAAATTCTGCGTGACAGTGTAGAGGAAGATGGACCTAAGGGGCTTCAACTTGTTGTCCTAAAAACAGGACCACTTCTTCAAGGGCATTAAGTTTTTCCTCAATTTTACAGTCGATCTTTTCTTGAATGCCCAGGGAAGTTGAAACATTTTTAGAACGAGCATTTACATAATAAGCAGTCTGCATGGATTGAGTAAGAGCTACTGAAGCAGTAGCAGCTGTGGCTATGGTAGTTACAAGGGCAATAATTCCAGCAACTGATATGCCTAAAAAATGCTTAGAGCGTTTAAGTTGCTTAACTGATGTAAAACTTGATACCCAGGATCAGCATACCAAGTGCCATTCACATGTACTGGAATCATAACAAAAAAGGAATTGCTGCAGTAAAACAATATCTTGGTACTGCTGGGTGCTAGAAAGACAATTAGTTAAGTTACAATTAGTGCAAGTAACAACATATTCATACTCTGTAGCCATAGAGCCTTTCTCTGGAAAAATGTGAGGCTTCATGGTAATGTTGAAAGGACCTGTTAAACATAGGGGTGTTTTACACATGACTTGAGATACAAAGTTTTCTTATTAGCCTTTTTCTCCACAGTAGGATGTGTGAAGGCTATTGGACCAGTGGCAGCAGCAGCTCGCCAAAGGCCTGTTTACAACTGACCTCAAAGGTAGACAAAATTGTCATAGTCCAGTCCCCAGTGGCCTCTCCTGATTAGAGGAGTTGCCCCACTACTGAGAGTAACAAGGAACAGGACCTGACTTTATTCACAACAGCCAAAAAGGAATGGTACCAATCATACACAGAAAAAGAAGTGCCAAAAATTTTGTGGATAGCTCCAGGGGTATAAGAACAAGCTCTCCATGAGTGAAAGGCGTCAAAAGAATGTTCATGCCCTAAAATGGACAGGGAGATAAAGGGGCTGGGAGAGATATCCCCACTGTGATTGATTGCAGCTGTGGAAACCTATAAAAAGGCATTTTTCACTCAGAAGAAGGAAGTATGGATTGGAGCCGGAAGGTGTGCGCCCATTGCAATGGCTTAAAATCTGGTGCAGTTCCATGGGTAGCTGTAAAGAGCCTGTGTGATTTACCTGATGAGTCGTACACAGAGGAACTCACTCAGAGGACCTGGTATAATTATAGAAGGTCCATTGAGTAACAATGGGCTTCCCATCAAGGGGTCCAAACAAAGCGGTGTTATTAACAAAGACTGGCACATTAGGATCACCCCAGGCAACAGGGTGAAGAAAAGGGGGAACAGGGAAATAAGCCCAATAGTGTTCCCCTCCAACCAGGCCAACCTGCAACATTAGCACTGCTATCATAGCCACAAAAGGTGATCAGGCATGGGCACTGTTCCCTGCCTCTGGAGTAGGTCCTCTGCCTGAGAGGTCAGCCGCTTCACCTGTCCCCAGGTCGGTAGTTGGGCTGACCAGGTTCTCTGAGGTAGTCCAGAGGGTCCCTTTGCTGCATGGTCTTGGGGAGGGAGAGTGGGATCCTCCAGCTTCATTTTCTTGATAGAGGGAATCAGGCAACTGGGGTCGCCACAGTGGAACTTCCGCCACCTTGATGAGCCTTTCTGGAAGCCAGGGGGAGTCCATCTGAGGTCTCTGAAAAAAACACAAACATGCCCTCGCCCCCAAATGAGCACTGAGTTGGGGCCAAACCACTGTTCTGTGAGGGGGTCCTTCCACTTAACCAAGGGGAAGGAGCCAGGACAGGGATGCCGAAAGCAATCTGCAGCCAGCCAGCCTTCCTGCTCTAATGAAAGAAAATTAAGGACAAAAAGGGCATGAGAAAGGTAATTCTGAGGTGTCAGGGAATATACCTTCCCCTGCTTTATTTTCTCCAGTTGGAGCTTTAGGGATGTATTAGCCCATTCCACGATCCTTGACCCTGAGGATTGTAAGGAATGCCAAAAGAATGTTGGACAAAAAATTGTGTCATACCTTAAAGACTTTTGATGACAGGCTTATATTTTCTTGGATGCCACATGATGCCAAAAGAGTCATTTGAAGAAAAAGTAAGAAAACTACATGAATCGAGGTTACATTTGTCTAAAACAATATTGTAAGTTCTTTTCAATACAAAATGGTATTCTACTTTGAAAAAATAAAATTGTGCCATAAAAAAACCAAGGGCTCTGGATGTATAGGCAAGGGTGTTGTCTGTTTTAATAACTTTAGAAGCTCCAAGACCAGAAAAAAACAGTAGAAAAGGTGTTCTTAATATCCTTGATAGCTTCTCCAGAATGGGATGAAACTACAAGAAACTCAAAATAAGTATCCACACAGACATGCACATAAGCAAGTTTACCAAAAGGAGAAAAATGTGTGTGGCCATTTGCCACAACTTCCCAGGCCAAAGGCCTTGAGGATTAACCCCATAACAGGGTGCTGGAACATGAGGTAAGCAATAAGAACGTTGCATCACAATCTGTTGGGCTGCTTTTCATGAAATGCCAAACTGCAGATGCAGGGTACATGCATTTTGATGATGAATGGCATGAGAAGCTTGGGCCTTATCAGTCATAGACAACATAAGCAAGCACACATGACAGAGAGAATCAGCTAGGCCATTGCCTTCAGCTAAAGACCCAGGTAAAGCAGTATGACCATGAAGGTGACCAACGTAATAGGGTGCAGACCGGGCACATAAAGTCTGCTGAACCTGTAACAAAAATGCTTGAAGAGCTGAATCCACTGAAGGGCCAATGGTGGCTTCCTCCAAAACCTGCAAACAGCAAAAAACCCAATCACTATCAGTATAAAGATTTAAAGGACGGAGAGATTTTTGAAAAGCTAGGTGTGCTGCAACTAGTTGAACTCTTTGGGCAGAAGGAAGAGAAGTATGACATTTAAAATTCTGACCATTTAAAACTAACGCAGCATAGCCAGAAGAGGAACTGTCAGTAAAGCAAGATCTGCATGAGGAAGTGGGACAGCAGAACGAAGGCAAGGAAAAAGCAACGGGTGCTGGCATAAAAATGAAAGTAACTTAGATCCAGGATAATGAATACAGTAAACCTGTGGCTACTGCTGTCAGAGGGGGGAAAGAATCTGAGCTGCAAATTTCTGGCAAAGAGTGGGACTGATAGCCATTCACTGAGGCAAAACATGCCTCTGAAAATGACACATAGGTAGTTGAAAATTAACAAATGGGAGGGAAAAAGCAAAATGCCAGCAATCCTGACATATCTTCTCCAACTTCTCTAGCCAATGTCAAAGTTTGTTGCAATGGAGTAGCAGATGGTGAAGTCAGCCAGAGAGTCCCCAGTGTGCGGCAAAGGGGAAATTGCTTGAGGGGAAGGAGCTGGAGCAGAGGGAGAAATCTGCAGAAGCTGGGGGAACAGGTGCTGCAGGAGCTGGGGTAGCCAAGGGAACAATGGGAGCTGTAGAAGGAGGGAACATGGAGCGATCCCACTCCTTTTTCTTAAAGACAGCCTGTAAGGCTGCAAAAAGCTTTAATCGAATCTTTGATTGGCACGCCCTCAAAATCATCGCTATAATTTTCTTCCCCAAGGGGTGTTCCCCCTCCCCCTCCTGATATGAAGAGGCCTCTCCCTCCAGCTGTTGTATTTCCTCTAGAGACAGAGGATTTTCCTCAGATAAAAAATCAGAGGTGTCCCAGTCATCAAGAGCAGGTGCAGATGGAGTGCACTGGAGGGGACTTATGTGCTCAACCTTAGGTTTTGGGTCTAGGCAATCCTTGATCAAATTATAGATGGTAAAAGTCTCAATGGGAATCCCATCAGGCCCTCAAGCAGTGTAGTAAGTTCTCAAACTGGACCCAACTTTAGCCCAAGTATCTTGATTGACAGTTCCTTCCTTTGGGAACTAAGGGCATACCTCCTGCACAAGCTGCAGAAAACACTCCAATTAATGAGTCCGCACCGGGTTCCACGAGTATGAGCATAGACTTTAACACCTGCACATACAAATCATGGTCTTTTGACCCAGACTGTCCCATGCTTTACTCCTGACAAACAATGCACCCCCTCAATTACCTAAATTTACAGAAGTATATGACCTACTTCACGTTAAGGATTAACCTATGAGTCAACCGCAGTGCTGCAAAACAACTCACTCAGGGTGTCGATGGGGTCAATATTCCTCAGGTCCCTGTTCGGGCACCACCTGCCAGGAACCAGCCTAGCCAAGTTATTAAGAAGCCAGGAATAGAGTGGTGCGGGATGGAATATAAACACAGAAAATAGTGGGATCAGGAGGACCTCTCTCAATGGAGCAAGGCAACCTCAACTTTACTGCACAGCTTTTATATATAGTAGCTCAAAGGTATGATTTTGTCATAATTGCGTAACTTGATTAAAAGCAGCCTAAAAGCAGAATAGCATTCTCAGCAGTCTGAGATGACCAAAAGGGCATGTCTCCATTCTAATCTGGTTCAAGAACTAGCCATAATAGGAAACAGCTAGGGCCAGGTTTCATTCCGTCTTTGACACAGATGTGGGTCCTCAAAACTGGGGGACCTTGCCTCCCAGGAGGTCGGCTCCCAAAAATATATCTACCTCTCTGTTTTTGTGCCAGTACCATGCAGTTTTGATCACTATCAATTTATAGTATAGTCTGAGGGCTGGTAGTGTGATTGCTCCTGATTTGTTTTTATTTCTGAGTAATGTCTTGGCTAATTGAGGTTTTTTTCTGATTCCATATAAAACTAAATATTATTTTTTGAGATCTTTAATGCATGACAGTAGAGCTGTAATAGGGTTTGCATTAAAATTGGTTCACAGCAAAGCTAAGAGGGAGGTATAGAGGTTTTCCGTAGACCCACTGTCCTCAAGCATGCACAGCCACCCCACTAGCAGCACCCCTCACCAGAGCAGTGCGGCCTACCCTGTGGTATCACAGTCACCAAAAGTGTGTCATCACCCTGGCATTCACTTTTGATCCTGCGCATCCCATGTGTTTGGTCAAAGGCATGTTAACACCTATCTATTGTTGTGGTATCATGCAAGGGCTTTTCACTACCCTAAAAATACCGTATGCTCCACTGTTTATCTCTTCCTTTCCCCTCCAACTCTGGCAACACTGTCTCTTATCTCTTTAGTGTTACCTATAGTTTTGCCTTTTTCAGAAATGTCCTGTGATTGGAATCAAATCGGATGTAGCCGTTTCAGATTGCTTTTTTTTTTTAACTTGGTAACTTGCATTTAAGCTTCCTTATGTCTTTTCATGACTCTACAGCTTATTTCTGGTCAGCACTGAGTAATGTCTCAATATGTGGCTGCACCAGAGGCTTCCATCCACCTGTTGGTGATGTGTTGGTTGCTTCCATATGGTTGGATTTTTACATCCATGCTCAAGAGGAGATTTCTTTTTTGTAATGTCATTGTCTTGTTTTGATTCAGGGTAATGCTAGCATTGTAGAATGAATTGGGATGTAGTCCTTCTCTTTCTTTTGGGGGAAGAATTTATGTGAAATTGTATTATTTTTTTTCTAGGATGTTTGGTGGAATTTGCCACCATAGCTTTTCTTCTTTCGTTTCTTTCTTTTTCTTTCTTTTTTTAATTTTCTCTCCTCTCTTTTCTTCCTACAATGTTCGGATTAGTCAAGTAAGTATTTATAATTTAGGTTTGTATTTTTCTTTTTTGGCTAACAAACTATACCTTGTTATTTTACTATTTTAGTGTTTGTCATAGGATTTCCAGTATTTGATTTTGCCTTATTACAGTCCACCTTTAGAGAATACTATATCACATCATATAGGCAATAAGAAAATGACAACAATATACTTTCATTCCCACCCTCCCCAGCCATATCCTTTAAGAATATATGGGATTATGTTTTCATTAAGTTTAGAAATTTTGGTCAATTTTCTCAGCAACTTTTTCTATTTTCCTGCCTCTTTAGAGGTTTATATATGAGCTGCTTGAAGTTTTCTCATAGTTCATGGATGTTTCAAATTTATGTATCTTTTCTTTTGTGATCTCTTAACTGTGTATATTTCTATCAAGTGTAGTTTTTATCTCTCACAGCATAATGTGAATCTCTCTAAGTGCAATTTTGTTTTCAAAAAGTCTTCCATTTCTCTCCTTGTCTTCTGGCAGTTTTTATTTGGATAGTCTTGAGTTACTTTAAACAGCTTGCTCCTTTCTGTTCTTGCTTTTATGATTTGAACTTCAGTAATAAACTCCTACTCCTCAAGCAAGACCTTTCTAATGAACTTCTGAAGTCCAGGTTTTTCCAAACTTTTTAGATAGTTTCTTCCCTTAGTCTCGGGTAGTTTCTTAGCATACAAGCACTGTTTGTTTATTAAGTACCTGAGTGGATCTTTGCATATCACCAGGGTTGTCTGTTTATTTGTTTTTCCCCTCCACAGTTCTTTTTTGGGATCTCTAATTTGGTTACCAGACTCTCAGCTTTATGGCTGCAACTCAGGGATTCTGATAAACTCTAACTCAGTTTTTCTTCCCTGTGTCATGGCCTGGAAACTCTGTCAGGGTAGAAAAAATGGATGGAGGGATTCCTCGGGCTTATTTTGTTTGTTTCTTGTTTCTGTTAATTGTTTCATTCACCATTGTTCAGGGATCCGTTTTTCATTGCCTCATCTCCACTGTCTTGAAAATCATTGTTTAATGTATTTTATCTGTTTTGGTTTTGGTTCTTTCAGGTGAGAAGGAAATCAGTACCTGTTGCTCCCCTTTGACTGTAAGCAGATTGCAGCCGTGCTGCAGTGTGTGCTGTCCACTGGCTGGAATGCATCCCTCCCCCTGGGTTTAACTCCTTTCTTCTCAGCTTCATTTCCCAATGTAGCCATCTCCTCCTCAAAGAAATCCTGCCTGGCTCAGCATAGTTCAAATTTTCTTGTGTATCCATAGAATTCTATTTTCTTACAGATTCTGAGTTTATAATTTCACTTTTTTTGTCTGTTCTTTACTACACTTTAAGCTAACCATGATCAGGGGTCTTCTCTGTATTTTTTATTTTTGAGACAGAGTCTCCCTCTGTCACCTTTGGTAGAGTGCCTTGGAGTCATAGCTCACAGTAACCTCAAACTCTTGGGTTCACGTGATTCTCTTGCCTCAGCCTCCCAGGTAGCAAGGATTATAGGTGCCCACCATAATGCCCAGCTATCTTTAGAGATGGGAGTCTTGCTCTTGCTCAGGCTCATCTTGAACTTATGAGCTCAGGCAATACTCCCACCTTAGCTTCCCAAGTGCTGGGATTACAGGCCTGAGCCACCATGCCCAGTTGAGGTCTTATGTGTTTCATCTTCAGGACTTAGACTTTCATGTTGTATGATGAGTGTCTCTCTCTCTCTCTCTCTCTCTCTCTCTCTCTCTCTCTCTCTGTGTGTGTGTGTGTGTGTATAATCAGTGTATAAATGAAGAATGTTGAAATGTGTAGCACTTTATGTTCCAAAAGGACTCACCTATTTCATTTCTCTCTTTTTTCACCCTGATCTAGATAATGTTAGTGTGGTGAAAATACAGCAAGCACTTCTTTCCTATGAAAGAATAATAAAACGTCAAGGAAGTCACTGTGAACAACTTAAAGTAAAAGTTAAAAAATTGGAAAATTCAGTTTGTGACCTACAAAAGGAGCTCTCTGTAACAGAAGGTATAAAATCACAGTTAGAATACCAAAACACTGAATGGGGACAAGAACTCTGCAATTTGAGGTATGACATTCTACTTTTTTTTAATAATTTTATTAAATCATAATTGTGTACATTGGTGCAATCATAGGGCAGAATGTGCTTCATACACAATCAGAAACATTTTGATCGTACTGTGAGAGATAGCCCTCATAGCATTTTCTTAATCACTATATAAA